>CATIWR010051916.1:0-16482 GCA_949677035.1 Omphalea diandra | reverse complement strand
GGATAGGGTGAAACCATCTCCTCTGCCAGACAGCTGGAAGCTGGCGGAGATTTTTACTACTGGGATTGTTCTTGGTAGTTATCTGGCAATGATGACAGTCATATTCTTTTGGGCAGCATACAAGACAAACTTCTTTCCAGTGAGATTATTTGGATTCGTTTTATAGTTTTTGAAGTTTGTTTTGATATTGGATGATGCATTTACCTGTGAACTATTGGTAACATGGACTGATGAATTCCTAAAATCTAATGCTTATATTTGTGCTATGATGTGTTATGCTTTCGTACCTGGATATTTTTCTTTTTATTTTAATTGTTACTTTTTCCTAGCCGGTTACTCCAAGATTTATTTTTGTTGTTCTTAAATTTCCAGAGGGTATTTGGTGTATCAACCCTGGAGAAAACTGCTCATGATGACTTCAGAAAGCTTGCATCAGCAATTTACTTGCAAGTGAGCACTATCAGTCAGGCTCTAATTTTTGTGACACGCTCTCGAAGTTGGTCTTTCGTTGAACGTCCGGGAATATTACTTGTGGTGGCTTTTGTGATTGCACAACTGGTAAACCAATGGCCTATCTATTACTTGCTAGTTATCCAGTAGTGTGGAAAGAACATTTACCTTTACCTTTCTTTCTGTGTAGGTGGCCACTCTGATTGCAGTGTATGCAAATTGGAGCTTTGCAGCAATTGAAGGGATTGGCTGGGGTTGGGCGGGGGTTGTTTGGCTTTATAATATCATCTTTTACATTCCACTGGACTTTATCAAGTTCTTCATATGCTATGCTTTGAGTGGGAGGGCCTGGGATCTTGTTATTGAGCAAAGGGTACAAGTGACATTTCATTTGCCGGGTTTCTTTTTGGATTGGAGTTGCTGCTGTTACTGTCTATGTTGGCGTGTATCTGTGCATATATATACTTGCCTGTGTTGTCTGAATGGAATTCCTTTTTATGCAGATTGCTTTCACAAGGCAAAAGGATTTTGGAAAGGAACAACGTGAGCTTCAGTGGGCACATACACAGAGAACGTTGCATGGGTTGCAACCACCAGACACCAAGATGTTCACTGAGCGAACCCATTTCACGGAACTCAATCAAATGGCTGAAGAAGCTAAAAGGAGAGCTGAAATTGCAAGGTATGCAGTGATATTAACAAGCCTTGTCTCCATAACCTGCATTTTTAGGTCCTGTTTGAAGTTAACTGAGAATTGTGCTTAGCAAGACCATTTAAGTGGGCAGATGGCTTTAACATGAAATTTATGCATCTGCATTTTGGGGATAGATTTGCAAAGTAAATGAGCAATGCTCATTCTCATTGTGGTAGTGAGAGCATTTAAAAAAAAAAAACATGCAATGTTGCAAGGAGAAGAGTCCTCCCATAGGACAATCTGTGGCATTTTTATGACTTTTGCCTTATTGGTGACTTTATCATTTGTCAGTTAAACTGAACCTGAAGTATATAATTTTTCTGATTTATCTTGTATTTTATTTCAGATTGAGGGAGCTTCACACACTTAAGGGTCATGTAGAATCAGTGGTGAGATTGAAGGGGCTTGATATAGACACAATTCAACAAGCATACACAGTCTGAAGATCGGTTTGCAGTGTACAAGAACAATAAAAGACGCATTTTACTGCTTCTTAAGTAGAGGCCTGTAAGCAGCATTTTGTTGCGAGTTACCTTGGAGCAACGTTGCCTATTATTGTGACAACGTGTTCTGAGTTCTACCATTTAGAAGGGTGCTGCCTGATCTTTTTTATTTGTTTCCTATCCTCTCTACCCCTTTACCTTTTGACGCCCGCAAGAGGGGAAAGCTTATCTTTTTTGCCATTTTGTGTCTATATTAGTAAGGTTATGGCTTGTTGGTCCTTGTCATTGTATTACATATGATAGCTGGGTAATTATACCATGGTACTTTATATAGTTAGGGGATTT
The DNA here is from genome assembly GCA_949677035.1 of Omphalea diandra. Classification (NCBI taxonomy): domain Eukaryota; kingdom Viridiplantae; phylum Streptophyta; class Magnoliopsida; order Malpighiales; family Euphorbiaceae; genus Omphalea; species Omphalea diandra. The sequence goes on along the minus strand of CATIWR010051916.1, from coordinate 14,550 downwards.
TAACTATTTAGCTTCTGATATTCAAGTGATAAGGTTGCTGTTCCCTGTTCCAACCTATTTGTTTCAAAGAAAATCTTTGATCTCTTCAACTTGATATGCCATGTTGCCAAAGTTATGGTTGAGGGGTCATGAAAGTTGAAATCGAGTTGATCATGTATGTTTGAGAGTCTGGTATTGAGGTTGAAACTACTATGTTGAGCAGCATCTGAAAATGCTTTTACCTGCTGTTGAAAAAGGCAGTTTGAAATTGTTGTTTCCTCGTTTTGGTGCTTTTATGACTTGTGAACATATCAAAGACACCATCAAAACAAATATTATCAATAGGATGTTTTTTGAACAACACATATATAGTAACATCAAATGGATGCTGAGGTGAGTGAACTGGGTTATTAGCCGAATGGTACATGGTAACAGCCTTTTGACTCTTGAAAGGTAGGCATCAAATTCGAAGTAGTTCTACTTTTCATCCTTGAACTTGGCCTGATATGCTATTTGACATGCTATTCACTTATAACTAATAATGTTGTAGTTTTTAATCCAAGCTTACATTGTCTGTTTAATTTTATAAATACCATAAAATGCAGTCATAATAATATTAAAATAGATTTAAGATTATTTAAATTTGAATGCTCGAAATAAGTTTTGAGTAACTTAAATTGAGTTGTAATATTTAAATTTAATTTAATTTGTTAATCTTCTGTAATTAAATCTAACTGATAATTAGCCGCTAGAAGAGGCTTGAACAAGATTAAAAAAAAAAAAAAAAAAAATCAGTTAGAAGAAACAAGATATAAGACAGAAGAGGCCCATATGGGAATTACTCTAACCAGGCATGTGACTTCCTCCACTTGCCGGCTGCTGCAAAGTCCCCATGTTGTTGCTGCTGATCCACTTGACTCAAGTTTGTCTTCAGGAGTTATAATTGCAGCCTTATCTAGAAGTCTGACTATATTCATGCTTTAATTTTTTATTCAATTTGGTCACCTGTTGGGCTTATAAGGGGAACAACAAGAATTATATACGTGTAAAATAGGAGACCAATAAGCCGTTGTTTCTGTCGTATTGGAGTCAGATTTTAGAATTATGAGATCTTTAGTTCGAATAAAAAAAAAAAAAAAAGAAAAGATAGTTAAAAGTTACTGTTGATGACCAGAATTGACCAATGTAAGGAAGCTTGGAATTGATAGAAGAAGGTGGAATATGGTTAACAAGCGAGAGCCATGGTTGTTCTGGTAGCTTATTCCTCTCTTTCCTGATTCAGTTTCAGGGTTGAATTGGTCCGCTCCAAAGGCCAAGTTACATGGCCTAATGTCACCAGCTCCAATCACTGCTAGTACTAGCCCACTTAGCAGAAAAGCCATTTGCCACGGTGTTGGTCCAGGGCAGCTGAGATGGCCTGTATTTCCTGTTCCACAAAGGGAAGGATGAAGCTTTGATATTGTAGCTGTTAATGTTAGCAATAGCTTCCCCTTCAAAGAGAATACAGGAACAGTTACAGAAGTTTAGGAGTTCAAAACTCATAAATTCCCTTCGTCTAAAATTTTTCGATGCAACAGAAAACAAAAATTGAAAATTAAGAGTTGAAATGTTATTGAAGTTGTAACTACTAACTAAAGGGCTGCAAATTGTAGTATTTTGTACCATAAAAGAAGCTGTGCAAGCAAACGCCAATGTCTTATAGCGGCTGAAGTATGTGTCACAGAGGAATGCTCCTTGGAGAGTAGCAATATAGGTGGTGCCATTAAAGGTGTTAATAAGAGTTGTAGCTGTGATAGTTTTCATGTGGAAGACAGTGGTGAGGTAAACCAAGAGATTGGATAAGGTGCCTGTAGTTCCCAGCTTCTCAAAGTCTCATTTCCTGCTGTTGTTTAATCCATGGTCGATTTTCAATCTCACATTTACCAGTTTCTGCTTCATATATTTTTGGGTTCTGATATAAGAAGTCCTTACCAGGGTCAAATAATTCAATCGCACTAGCGTTTTCTCTCATAAATTACAAAGGATAAAAGAATGTGTTGCTGAATCCCTTCTTTTTTTTTTTTTTTTAAAAAAAAAATCCAACATATTTATACCAATGGGTCCAGAGGTAAACATCTCATGCCAGTACGTAAGGCATGAGGGGATGGGGATTCCCCGACCAGCAAATAGCGGGATTTCGCTGCGCTTTTTCCTTTCCCCTCGAACTACTAACTACCAATGTGTCAATTGGCAAGTGAATTCATTTCCCATCCGGTATTGTTGATCAGAGTCAGATCACAAAGAAAAGTAATTTCTTTCTGAATCTTCAAGTCTCGGCATGAATAATCTGTCGTTGACCGGACTATAAAATCTTGGTATGAATTGATCAGTCGTTAACTAGATCAATTGGCCACGCGACTACCTTAGTGATAAGAGAGAGAAAAAAAAAGTACATAGTTTTCAATCTTATGTTGACTACAAATACGAGTCAACTACTCTTTATCATAGAACTAGTAGACTATGGAAGAAATGAAATTCTGAAAGTTGTTTCCTCCTGTGCCAAATTTTCAAAACATTTAAGTCTTTCATATATTGCCTATTGTCATCACTTGTCCTATTTCTGTATTATAATTTAATGTTAATAATTATCTCTATTGAAGATTTGTTTTGCAATCATTTTCGGTGTAGGTGTTAAAAATGTTAAGGAAATCCCAAGAACCTGTTCATTTTTAATTCAACAACGTGGATCAAACTTAGAAGTAAAATTATCATTACAAATATCATACCTGAAAAGGTCCAATGTCCTAGTCATTGCAAAATGTGTTTTATGATTAAGAAATTCATCCATTGAACTATTAGAATTGCTCAATTTGATTCTTCTTTACATATTGGAGAGCGTGAAGAAATACATACTGGCTAAAAAAAAAAAAAAGGAAACTAATCGAATTTAAAGAACACTTCAAATATGGAGAAATGTTCAGCCAGTCATCTAAAATAACATTTTAAACATTAAACGTAGTAAGAGAAAAAAGTTCTAATATATCTAAAACCACAAAGAACTCCTCTAAATTTCAGCAGAATTATCGGATTCTTACATATTTGTCAAGGACTCTCAATCTGCCAATAGCTTTTCCTAATCACCTGTTACATCATTTTGGAGATTTCTTTAATGACAGCCACTTGAGTTAGTCTCTAATTCCACCTCTCTAACCCCATTATCAGGAACTATATTTGCTGCATATCGGCTAGCAAAGAAATTGAAATAAATAAAGTTTATTGCTCCAATGACAGCAATGATGTAATAGTAGTAGTCAAGTCTGTTCCTGTTAAGGTCATGACCCCCCAAACATGGTGTTTTCCCATTCTTTTTGGTCGCATGGCGGATGATATTGATGAGTAAGGATCCTATATAGCTTGCAATTGATAAGCTGAGGAAAAAGACTGCTCCGGCAACAGTCCTCATGCTCTCTGGCATTCGTGTGGTGTAGAATTCCATTATAGCAACTGCAACAAAAGCTTCAATCAATCCTGACAGGATGAACTGTGGAAGGAGCATCGCCATAGTTATAGGAGAAGCGAAGGAGTTGTGTTTCAGAGCTGATTCAAGGCGTTTCTTCTCGCAAATTGCTGCTGCTACCATGCAAAGAATTGACATAATAATACCAATATTGATTCTTTGTGCAATTGTCAATCTTCTCCCCTTATCTGTCAACCTCTTTGCCAGACGGATGGCAATGGACTTGTAAATGAAGATCCATATCGAAAGTGCAATCATGGGTGTAAGCCCCATCCATCTTGGGGGGATTTTGAAATGGGATCCAACAGAATTGTTCATTTGAATTGCTTGAAGGATCCCAAATGCATTCTGTTGGTCCATAGCTATCAAACAGGCAATTCCTGATATCCAAACAGGCACGATTGCTACTAAACATTTCAGTTGCTCTACTTGCAGCAAACTACACAGTCTCCAAGTATTCTTGGGCTTGCCTTGTTCGTCTAATTCATTTTGCTCAGTGATCATAGCTGCCTCATCAAGAAACTTGAACCTATCAGTGTGCGCGATTTTCAGGTGCAACTCTGAGTCATTCATAGGAGGATCATAAAAAGAAAGCTGAGAATCCGTCGCAATAGTTATCTGACGCTTTCTACAAGCTGCTATGATCACCTTAATCATATCCGCGAATATACTTCCTTGAGGCTTCTTATAAATATAAGTGTGGCGACCGACTAAGAATAGTGATATGGAGAGAAACAGACAAGCTGTTGGGATAGCAAAGCCTATGACCGAACTCACATTAGTCTGAATGTAGACAACAACAGTGAGAGCTATTAAGAGAGCAATTGTGAATAAGAAATACCACCAATTGAAAAAGCTTTCCGGCTGAGCTTTTCCTTTTGTTGTTGTGGTGTCAAATTGATCAGCTCCAAATGCAATGTTGCAGGGTCTAATGCCACCAGCTCCTATTGACAAAAACCCAAGACTTGCAAACAGGAAGGCCAGCTGCCATTTCTCAGGCTGGGGGCAATGGGAGTCTGACTCACATTCTGGGGGTGTTAACTGAGGTACACCTGCTGTCAAGGTCATGGCCACCATACCCTGAAAACATAATGTAACAAAATATATATGATTCTTGAAATCTCTTGTACAATAGCTGAAGGGAGGCGGATTGACACAGCTTGAATCTACCTTGTGGATCAGACACATGAAAGCTATCTTATAATAAATTAACAGACGAACAATCTTAGAATAAATCCAGGCAAAGCTCACTGGTATTGAGGTTTAAATATAATTGATATGAGATAAAGATAATAATAAATTAATCATATAAAAGGAGAGAATAATTGACCAAAAAAGAAGAGAAGCTTCCAAAGAGAAGGGTTCGAAATTTGCCCAAATAAGTGTCAGCAAGAAGTGCCTCTAATAAAGATGTAACGTTGGAGGAACCTGACCATATTGTGGTAACATTGACATTAGAAACACCTCCCATGTGATATTGCTTTTGCAGATACACTGTCATATTGGCTATCAAGCTCACAGAACCCAGCTTCTCAAATGACTCATTTCCTTTAAAAAAAAAAAAAAAATACAAGAACACCATAATGCAAAAGCCTATACATATGAAATCATAACAAATGTTTCATAAATTAAAATATAAAATATGAACAAGAATTAATTACCAAGAATGTAGGTTGTTGCTTTCCATCCTCCAACATTATTATGTCTTCCAGGATCCGGTGATGATTCAATATTATTGTCTTGATCTAATGAGGATGATTGCCTCCCATCCTCCATTTCTTTGTCTTTTGTTTTGTTTTTTTTTTCTTAATATGTCATTATTTTCCGTGTTTTCTTGGACTGATCTCTACTTGATGAAATTGGTTACGTGAAAGGCAGAAGGGTAGGTAACTGACTCCAAAGAAGAAAGCGATCCCGGCACGTGAGCTATTTGCATGCATGGAAGGACACATAGTATACACCTTAGCTACACAACAGTTTTAGCCGAATACTTTGTGAATAGTTATGATAAAATATTTAATGTCAATGTGATACACTAATTAATTTTTAATTTTTAAAAGATTCTTCTAACGTCTATACATCAATAATTTAGCCTTTCATAGTTGAAAATGTATATTTTTCTAGCCTTTACGATTAACACAATATAATTATTCTTCTTAATTGTATTCGTTGAATTTTTATAAGAATCACACAATTTTAGTTAGATATGTATAAAAATTAATTAAAAACGTTATTTTTATTGTTATTATTAAATTATTAAATCCTTATGGGTATAATTATTTAATATGTAAAGTGATACATATGTATTATTATTAAGTTTTTAGGAGTAATGGCAGGGTCGCAATACAAAAATGAGAACAACAACATTCCTCTATTTTGTCTTCTGCCATCAATTTCAAAGACTGCAATTTTCTTTTACCGTCCATTTCCGCTTCAAAGCCAGAGAAAGAAGTGAAGCAGAGAAGCGAAGCAATGGTGCGAGCAAAGTGTCGGAAGAAGAGAAACAAAACTCGTGATAGAGCATTACGCCTCTGATGGATTCGGCTTCCATTTGGAGTCGTGGTGGCAAATGGAGTGGGAGAGGTGGGGGTGGCGATATGTGCAGGCAGAGATGAGGTGGCGATTTGGGTAAGAAGAGGTAAGGATGGCGATTTGGCAAAGAGAGGTGGGGACAGGTGAGGGTGGTGATTTGGGTTGGTAGAGGTGAGGGTGGCGATTTAGGCTGTTCTTGTTCTTTTACGTATAGAGGTGGTTTGTTTGTGATTTGGAAATTGCAGGATTGTTAGACAGACATTTGCTGCAGGTGAATTTTAGATGATTGAGAAATGGGTTTATTTTAAATTTGGCAAATTAGAATGCATTGACAAATGAAGGTTGCGTTTCTTATTACTGGGCGATGATATATATATATATATATATATATATATATATACAATTTTGCGATGAATTTTAATTTGCTGTCAGAAATAAGTATGGAACGTATTTTGATTTGCCGTTAAAAACTAAAACTTTTTTAGACAATTGATGAAAAGAGAACATTTAATAGAAAATTAAGAATATTAAGAATATTTGGTATAAATTTTAATATAAAATTAAGAATATTAAGAATATTTGGTATAAATTTTACAAAAAAATTAACTAACGAAATCAAATTATAAAGATATTTAGTATAAATATAAAATTAGAGGACAATTAAATATAATATTAAAAAAAACTTAGAGGTAATATATTTAATCCTTAAAGAATCTGAAAGGATCGTTGCTCCTTTTCTCCATCTCAGTATTTAATTTTGAAAATTAAAAATTTAATTGTTTAAGGTGATATCAGATTTTATTGTAAAAATTAGTTAAATACTATCAATTTACATTTACTGTTACAATGTAATTTTGATTAACATTTATTATGTAATCTGTAGTTTAACTTGTCATAGCCATTAGCCATTTGTATTGCTCATTCCCAAGCTTAAGCTGATTGGTGGGACTTTTGTGTCTTCAGACTTGAGCTCCCCGCAGTATACTACTAACCATTCTAGAGAAAGTAATTTTTTATATGTTTATGTTTTATATTTAATGTTAATAATTATCTCTGTTGAAGATTTTTTTTTTTTTTTTGTCTAGATTGTAAAAATGTTAAGGAAATACCATGAACTTTTTCATATTAAATCTAACAACAAACTTAGAACTAAATTATCTTTACGAAGATCATACCTAAAAGGTCCAATGTTCCAGTAATTGCAAAATGTGGCTCATTTTATGATTCAGAAATTCATTGAACTATCAGAATTGCTCAATTTTGATTCTTCTTTACATACAGGAGAGCATGAAGAAGTAATACCGGCTAAAAAAATAAAACTGAAACTAATAAAATTTAAAGAACATTTCAAACATGAAGAAGTTTTTGATGTTCCAGCATTTAGCTCAGCCAGTCATCTAAAATAGCATATAGTAAGAGCAAAAAGTTTTGATATATCTAGAAACACAAAGAACTCCTCTAAGTCTCAGCAGAATTATCTGACTCTTATATGTTTGTGAATGATTCTCAATCTGCCAACCCTTTTTCCTCATCACCTGTTTCATCATTTGGGAGATTTCTTGAATGACAGTCACTTGAATTATTCTCTAATTCCACCTCTCTAGCCCCACTATCAGGAATTATATTTGCTGCATATCGGCTAGCGAAAAAGTTAAAATAAATCAAGTTTACTACTCCAATGCCGGCAATGATATAATAGTAGTAGTCAAGTCTGTTCCTGTTAAGGTCATGACCCCCCAACCATGGTGTTTTCCCTTTCCTATCTGTCACATGGCGGATGATATTGATAAGTAAGGATCCCATATAGCTTGAGATCGATAAGCTGAGGAAAAAGACTGCTCCGGCAACAGTCCTCATGCTCTCTGGCATTCTTGTGGTGTAGAATTCCATTATAGCAACTGCTCCAAAAGCTTCAATCAGTCCTGACAGGATGAACTGTGGAAGGAGCAATGCCATGGTTATGGGAGAAGTAAAGGAGTTATGTTCCAGAGCTGATTCGCGGCGTTTCTTCTCGCAAATTGCCGCTGCTACCATGCAAAGAATTGACATAACAATACCAATATTGATTCTTTGTGCAATTGCGAATCTTTTCTCCTTTCCTGTCAACCTCTTTGCTAGACGGACGGCAATGGCCTCGTAAATGGAGATCCATATCGAAAGTGCAACCATGGATGTAAGCCCCATCCATCCTGGGGGGATTTTGAAATGAGATCCAACAGAATTGTTCATTTGAATTGCTTGAAGGATCCCAAATGCATTCTGTTGGTCCATCGGTATGAAACAGGCAATTCCCGATATCCAAACAGGCACTATTGCTACTAAACATTTCAGTTGCTCTACTTGTTGCAAACTACATAGTCTCCAAGGATCCTTGGGCTTGCCTTGGTCATCCAATTCATTTTGATCAATGATCATAGCAGCCTTATCAAGAAATTTGAACCTACCAGTGTGCGTGATTTTCAGGTGCAACTCTGACTCTTTCATAGGAGGATCATAAAAAGAAAGATGAGAATCCTTCGCAATGGTTATCCGACGCTTCCTACAGGCTGCTGTGATCACCTTAATCATATCCGCGAATATACTTCCTTGAGGCTTCTTATAAATATACGTATGGCGACCGACTAAGAATAGTGATATGGAGAGAAATAGACAAGCTGTTGGGATAGCAAAGCCTATGACCCAACTCACATTAGTCTGAATGTAGACAACAATAGTGAGAGCTATTAAGAGAGCAATTGTAAATAAGAAATACCACCAATTGAAAAAGCTTTCGAGCTGAGCCTTTCCCTTTGTTGTTGTGGTGTCAAATTGATCAGCTCCAAATGCAATGTTGCAAGGTCTAATGCCACCAGCTCCTATTGACAAAAACCCAAGGCTTGCGAAGAGGAAGGCAAGCTGCCAGTTCTCAGGCTGGGGGCACCGGAAGTCTGACTCACATTTTGGGGGTGTTAACTGAGGTATTCCTGCTGCCATGGTCATGGCCACCATACCCTATAAACATAATGCAACAAATGTATATGCAATGTTCATGATTCGAGAAATCTCTTGCCCAATAATTGAAGGGGAGGACTGTCAGAACTTGAATCCAGACTATGGATCACACATTTGAAACCTGTAACCTTTTAACAAACTTAAATAGCAGATCCAAACCTGAATTTCTACCCAGAAAAAAAAAATATATATATATTTTACCTGAATTGTGCCTGCATGTGCTAGAAAATAGAACTCATAAAATTACCTTCATGATTTAATTATTGGAATTTGAGCGTTAATTTTTTTTTTAGTTTAAATTAATATGTGAACAATTTTAGAATAATTCTAATATCATCCTGGGAAAGTTAACATTAAATTAGTCACGTAAAAAGAAAGAATATTTTACCAAAAAAGAAGAGAAGCTTCCAAAGAGAAGAGTTCGAAATCGGCCCAAATAAGTGTCAGCAAGAAATGCCCCTAACAAAGATGTAATGTTGGAGGAACCTGACCATATAGTGGTAACATTGACGTTAGCCACACCTCCCATATGATATTTCTTTTGCAGATACACTGTCATATTGGCTATCAAGCTCATAGAAGCTAGCTTCTCAAATGATTCATTTCCTTAATTAAAAAAAAAATACAAAAACACCATAAATCAAAAGCCTATACACATAAAATCAAAACAAATGTTTCATAAATTAAAAGATAAAACATATAAAATTAATTAAAACAAGAATCAATTACCAAGAATGTAGGTTATTGCTTTCCATCCTCCAACATTATTGTTTCTTCCAGGATCAGTTGATGATTGAATGTTATTGTCTTGATCTAATGTGGATGATTGCTTCCCATCCTCCATTTCTGTGTTTTTTTCTTTTCTTTTTTTCCCTCAATATCTCACTATTTTCTGTGTTTTCTTGGATTGATCTATGCTTGGTGTAGTGTGGTTAAATAAATTACGTAAAAGACAGAAGGGTAGGCAACTGACTCCAAAGAAGAAAGAGATCCAGGTATGTGAGCGATTTGCCTGCATGGGAAGAGGACATATAGCATATAGCTTAGCTAGCATAGTAGTTTTTAGCCGAATTCTCTGTCTAATTGTTATGATACCTATTTTCGGAAGTTGGTTTTTCCTGACTTGTAGAGGAGGTTGAGACATACTAATTAATTGTTATATTTTAGAATATACTAATATTTTGAACACTATAATGTCATATACATTATATATATTAATATCGTAGTTAGTGTAGTTTTAAATATTTTGATAATAATTACATTAATATATAAATAATTATTATATTAATTAATGGATGTTATGGTATGTTTTATGTTATTATAATCATAATTAACATAATTTTAAAATATATAAGTAATACTTTTATTAATAACTATAATTATTTATCACTTTGAATAATTTTTAGCATAATTTTAAAATATGTAAGTAATATTTGTTTTAGTAACTGTAATTCTTTATCGCTTTGAATAATTTTTAGTTTAATAAGATTATCAAAAGATAATGATAAAAATTATTATGAGTAATTAATAATTTAATGCTTGAGTTGAGGACAAAAACCCTTCATGGCTTTGTAACTTTGTTTTGGCTGACTGCCATAGTCTTAATTAAGAGATTGTTTGTAATTAGGTTGCACTTTTTTTCTTTATCAAGGTTTTGTTCCACTGGTTTTCCTTTGGTAAGATTTTTTAATGAGATAATATTGACATTGTATTTTTTCTCTCGATAATAAATATTTTGATTTATTACAAGTAATTAATAAATTACAAAGATGTTTAAAATTTTATATAATGATATTATAATATAGTTAAATGATGAAAAATAGTTCAATTTTGATTAAGTTGTATGATTATGGTTTAAAATAAATTAAATATATAACAAAAAAGGGATAGAATTATATAGTGAAATAAATTTAAGAAATTTAATAAGGACAGTTTGAAATTTAATTAAGTAAATAAATAAGGATAGGGAAATGGTGGGGGGGCATTTGCCCCTATTGCCTCATGCTGAATCCTTCTTTGGCCACATAACATTTAAAATTACATCATTTCTAAAATTAGCCTCAAAATCGCTGTGTTTTCTAAAATCTATTTCAAATCAATAAATAATTTTGACATATGATTATATTTAAAGATGTTACATTCCAGATTATAAAAGTTTTCTACTTTTCAGAAAATAAAAAATAATATTACTCATAAAAATAGTAAAAATTATATAAATTTAACGGTAAAAAACAAAATATAATTTTTCAATGCAAAGCACACTTAATTAAATATGACAAATCACCCTATATTTTTCATCTTTCATCATTGTTACCATATTCTTTTTTCGTTTCCACATTATAATTATTATTATTAGTACAAGAACCAGCGGATCCGATGCAGTTTATAAACATTGATAATAATAATAATAATATGCTCAATAAATATGATGAATTATTATATTTTTATTAATTTGACTTCAATTTAATATTCAAACTCGCAATCTCACACTGAAGACTCAATTTAGTATGCGTGCCGGCAATTTCTTTAACTAAATATGCTGGTTTTAGCTCCAACTTGTACAATAAAGGGTTAAAAAGAAAGAGATTAGACATGTCTGTATAATTAGTTAACTTGTGCATCTCAAGTGTAAGAGAAAATATTCATTTTGAGAAGAACAAAAGCTATAACCGAAATAGGTGTCATGTCCAATAATAGATATAATTAAATAGTAGCTCATTAATGATTATTCGGTTAGTAATCATTTATATAAACCACATACTATAGCTAGATACAGCTTAAGACTATCTTTGCATTTGCAGGTAGCAGAAGAAACAATAAGATTGGCCAACATTGCAGCACTCAGTTTCAAATGGGCAACCAAAAAAGTCGATCATAAATGATAACAGATTTCTCAAGAGAATGGTTACTTTTTTTGCCCAAATCTTTTTCGGGATAAATTTCTTCAAATAATGTTAGAATGGTCCCCTTTCCCAGACATTGTGGTTTTATATATAGGACTTACCTATAACTGACTTATTAATGTCATTTATAAGAAGATTACAGTTATTGAGAATTAACCCTCTGGATCTTTCATTACACTTTCTTTAAGCCATGTAACGGTTTAAACTGACTAGCCCTTATGGTTCTTCTGATTAGCGTGTTTGCTCATCTGGCTCTTATGCTTGTCCAGTTATCAGAGGATTATCAATAAGGGTACACTTTAATACATATAATTTGCTCCAAATTTAGCTATTTTTAATTCTATTAAGTTAAAAATGTCATTAATTAGTTAGTTTAGTTTACAAGTTATATATGTTATGCTGATTTAAAAAACACCAAAGGGCGACTGGAAAGTAGTTGTTTGGGCTCGGTACCTCCACACAGATCCTGAAAACTTTGATCATCCTTTGTGCATTAATCCTGACAGTTATGGATGTATAAGCTCATAATCCTAACAACGTTATTGCCATAATTAAAGAATTTGATGTGGTTACTATCTTTATTTTTCTCTAGCCTTATATGTAAAAACCCACAAGGCCTGGAACGTACCAGGTTTTTGGTGGGAGCCTTAGAATCTGTGCTGAAAGCATACTTGCTCGAATACAACTTGCACTCCTTTTGCATCACTTATCTATTGGATTGGATACAAGTACAAAGTTTAAACAACCTTTTTTTTTTTTTTTTTAAAGATACCAATCTTTTTTAGTAAGTACTATGTTTATGTGTTCTTGCATTTCAATGCTACAATGTAACAATAAGATTTTATTTTATTTTTTCACAAATTTTGAGGTGTATATGTGTAGCAAGGAGCTACACCTGTCTATGTGTAGTACCCAAGGCCATATTTGGCAGCTTTGGTTTCTACAATATTGGATATATATTTTGTTTAAATGTTTTTAAAAAGAGAATAAACAAATGAACAAATTTTGTATCTAGAATTAAAAAATCTGCATCCAAATTTGAGATACAAAATTTGTTTAAATGATATATAGAAAGTAAATAAAAAAAGAATAAATTCTGTAAACAAAGTCAATAAATTTTGTATCCAAAATATGAAGTAAAATACATTTTAACATGATTATTACTACTATCAAAATTGTGTTTGACTCATCGCCAATTTTTTTTGCAGATACAAAACGTGAACAACAAATATATAAAATTTAATAAAAAAAGATACTAAAACTAAATATCAAAAAGAATAAATTTTGTATCTAGTGGAAAAAAAAAAAAAAAAAAAAGAGAGCCAAACATGCCCTTAAGAGCAACAATACTATAGCTATTGGTCGGGATGATAGTGATCATTACTCAAATTATTTACCTCATTCAAAAGACATGTTGCTTTTAATAGTTATTACTAAAAATATATAACTTTTAGTGATTTTTTTTTGCTATGGATAATGTCTTATAAATAATCATATTTCAATTTCTTAGAGAAATACATCTCTCATAAAATTTACATGTCTTTTTTACTTATAACATCCATTTTTTAAAGATATATCCTTTGAGATATATAATACACCTATTCAATCTGGTCTATGCACAAAGAACATCTTAATTTCAAAGGTTACTTTCATACTCTACTAATCACTACAAGTTTTCCTATATATTATTTATTTCAAAAATATTACTAAATAATTTTATTTCAAATGTCTCCAACATCTAATTGAACCATATATTCATTTTTTCCCCGTACTGCCGCTCAAAATGTAAATTGCTTGAACTTGAATTTCAACTAATTATTTTTCTTGATCCAACTCATTAACTGAATTGGAAGTTTAGTGTTGGGCCAAATAATTTGAGTTTTAATCAAACTCAATGTAATTGAAACCGCATTCAACTTTGAATTAATTCAACAAGTATAAAAACAAATTCACCTAATTAAAGTTTATATGCGTGTGCGCTTTTCATATAGTGTCCTCATTGTCTGTTGGACGCATCTCATGATAAGAGAGCACACCCACCAGTTTGCTTGTATTCTAATCTTCAATTGAATAAAAGCTCGTCATCATTTTCATGTTTGAAATCTGTCAAATAATAATTTAAGGGTATTTTTTCGTTTAAGACAGTTCATGAACATTATCTATTTTGACCCAAATGATACTTCCTTAATTAATTAAGATTGCTAATGTCAAACAAGATGATAGTATTGGAAAATGACATTTTTAAAATCATTAAATACCATTTTGAGGTTTAAACTTGGATAGAACGCATTAAATAACTATTTTGACAGTTTTTAGTATTCTGAGGTCGAATTGAATACATATTCTCTTATATGAGTAAATTTTTTGGCTATAAAAAAGAAGTAAAAAAAGTCAGTAAATTTTTTGGCTATAAAAAAGAAGTAAAAAAAGTGAGTTATCTGATATCAAAAAAGATAAAATTATAAAAGGAATATATATTGAAATGCTTAATTATATAACAATAAAATTTCTTGAATATGTAGAAACATGCAAATTCTCAATCCGAACTAAAAAATTCAATATGCAAGCGTGCTTCCTAAGTATGCAAATGCTAGCACTAGCACATAGCTTCCATGGAAGAGCTATAGGCTGGGGGATTAATTATCCTAA
>CATIWR010051915.1:0-23478 GCA_949677035.1 Omphalea diandra | reverse complement strand
TAGACTTGAACTGATTTAATACCTTTTCCTCCTTCCGTTTCCTCTCATTCTCCTTTTCCTGTTCTTTCATCTGAGCTATGTATTCCTCAAAGATTTCCTTGCAGATGCCCTCATCAGTAATATTACTACAAGAAGAAAAATCAGTAATATGGTATTAGAAAAATATCAAATAACAGAAGTTAAAAAAGTTTAAGTTTTGTAACCTTAATTTACAAAATGTCCCCCTAACCAACTCAGCTAAAAATTGGGATCATAAAAGTCAGAATTCAGAAATGGACATGAGTGCGCAATAAAATAAATAACTACATAATTAAAAGTGAACCCCACAATAACAGGAAATGCATATCCATCTAGGAATTGAAAATCATAGCAAAAACTAAGCACATTAGCTTGAATTGGATGGCAGTTTTTCCAAAGGTGAATAGCGGTAAGTTGTTTCAGGAAAGAAGGTACAATTTACATCCAAAATTGTATGTTAAAGTGTTTAAAACACAGTGAGCCTTAAAGTGTTTAAAACACAGTGAGCCTCAGCTTCAACTGTTTTTTATATTGTGGAGATGCTTGGCCTTTTGGAATCATCTTTTTAAAACTTTATGAGGACTATCAGGTATGTCAATATACTATGGAGATTTCCTTGTTTTAAATGAAAGATTTGGTGGTAGAATGGAGGCCAAATTCCTTAGCAATTTTGCTTTTTTCGAAGTGGAGAAGAATATGAATGCTCCTCTTTCCTTTTCTTTTCCAGGAACCAGGTTTTCTCTACTCATTATTCTAGAACAGGGTAATTTTCCTAGCTTTGTTGGCTTCTACTTCGGATATTTCTGAGGAGTGTCTATAAGTACCATTCATTAGTTTTTTAATAGTTTAGTTTTGCTGCTTGTTCCTATGCATGTTACTTCAGGAAGATAACTAGACTTCCCAGATGCAATCTTCTGTCCTTCTAAAAGAAAATTCTTTTGCCTAAACAAACTTCAAAAAACATAGATAAAAGTCCGAAACATCAGTACAAGTTTCTTAATTTTATCATTTCCATCTAACCCAAAATACCTGAATTCTCGGCTACCTTCAAAAAGGTCTTTACAATTTTCCCATTTTGAAGATGCAGTTATTTCCTGCCAAAAAGAAAATGATAAGATGGAAGGCAGAAAGAATAAATCCTCAAACATTCTTGCTTGTACAGGTGATATAAAAGTTAGTTGAAACATAAATTTACACCTTATTAGAGTGCAGTAAATTGACAAACTCTTCTGCAAGACGTTTCCGCTTCTTTGCTTCTTTTTCTTCCTTCTCCTTGGCCCTTTCCAGCAATTCATCAAATACAATCTACAAAAAAGGTAGAGCATCACATTTGAAAATCATAGGACACATCTAATACAACATACATGCATAGCCAGAAAACATTAAAAAAATATGAGGTGAAGTCACAACAATTTAAAATCACATGATCACATAAGAACTCTAAAGTGCAACAAATCCCTTAAGTTAAACTGTAATACAATGCAACCATTGTGGATTGGTTCCATCATCACAAACCTCGGAATCAAAAGAAACAGGACACCGTTGATCAATAGCAGCTCAACAGAGCATCAAGTGGTAACAGACAAAACTAGAGAACGATGTTTACTAGAAATGTTTGTTGAGTATACATTAGTGGTCGTGATAAGGTTTTATACGGCTTTGAGCTTTATAGGCCTCAGAATTACAAGATTAATCTTTTGGTTCCGAGGGATGCCCCACTCCAAGAATGAAAACCTTGTTCCGTCGTGAAACTCGTGACAAATTTCTGAACTATGAAGAGACCCCGTCTTTTCATCAAGTTCTAACAATAAAAAAAGCTTATCCAAGATTTCCCCATACCACTAAAGCACAGGATGAGTTGATGAGAACTCATATGCTTAGCCACAACCTAAAACAGATTCAGCAGGAAGCATTTCTTAGCTCCTAGAACGCCATAAGCATATAATATTTACTTCCTTTTCCTTCACTTTTATAAACATCAATAATGGCTCATCAAAAATGGCACATTTTCAATCAGTATTCCAAAAAGCCTCTGATGGCTGTTGAAAGTCATTCAGCAGATTTTCTAAATGAAACTTAGATCACAACAAGGTGGAAAATGAAAGCACACAAGACAAGTGCAACAGAGGCCACCTCCAGCAAAAACAATATGAAAAAAATAATAACAATAATAATAGAACTTATGAAGACTGAAGACACTGAAATCTAAATTACCCACAGTAGTTGTAAGTGAAAGAATGACATCCTACTTCACCCAATAGCCCAACGAGGTAGAAAAAAAAACTCCACCTTTTAGCACTCAAATACCAATATTCTAGATTTTTTCCCTTCATATACACCAAAATAAAAGGAATAGAATTGTTCTTTCCAACATGTTATTACTGCAAAAATGTCCATTCTAACATTAGTTTAATTTAGCAAAACATCAAGCTGGCACAATATGAAATCTAAATTATCCACAGTAGTTGTAAGTGAAAGATTGACATCCTACTCCACCCAATAGCCCAACATGGTAGGAAAAAAAAAAAAAAAAACCTCCACCATTTAGCACTCAAATACCAATATTCTAGACTTTTCCCATTCATATACACCAAAACAAACAGAATAAAATTGTTCTTTCCAACACGTTATTACCACAAAAATGTCCATTCTAACATTGGTTTAATTTAGCAAAACATCAAGCAAAGATTTCAACTCAAATTTACTGGCACAATATGAATCTAAATTATCCACAGTAGTTGTAAGTGAAAGATTGACATCCTACTCCACCCAATAGCCCAACGTGGGTAGAAAAAAAAATCTCCAGCATTTAGCACTCAAATACCAACATTCTAGATTTTTTCCATTCATATACACCAAAATAAACGGAATGGAACTGTTCATTTCAACACGTTATTACTGCAAAAATGTCCATTCTAACATTGGTTTAATTTAGCAAAACATCAAGCACAGTTTTCAACTCAAATTTACTAGCACACAAAGCAGCATGCCACTTCATCCTCTCATTTTCGTTAGTAAAATCTACTCAAGTATAGGATTAAAACTTCCATGTACTGTTGACTAGACATCCTAGGCATCTCTATCCGCTGCAATATTAAGCAGAGTGTAAAACTTTCAAACTTGCAACTCCATGTCACTTGTCATTCTAAAATGTAACAGAACTCTGATCCGCCGCATTTTCCACAACAATGATGCCCATGGAAGAATGATAGTTTGATTACAGCTACCTAGTTTGATTGTTAGTTTGACATGCAAGCACCTACCTAGCTGATTTCAAAACTTTAGAATGCTTTATTAGAAACTACATCAGGCAAACACACTTGGGAACTATACCCCCAATGAGCCCAATTCTACTCTCATGCACCTTTGTAGAGATCAAGAAAGCATCATGAGCAAAAGACCAAATCATCCATTTTTGACAAGGCGTTCATGCAAGTGATAGGCGTGAGCCCTCTCTGTACAACCTACAATGAAACTCATTTGAAAGACACTTGTAGATATCACCTTCAAGAAATTAAAATGCACGTGGTAAAACAATCTCGTGAAGTGGATTAACAATCTGGAAAAGCTTTTTTTTTTCTCTTTTAATTTCTCTTTTTTAGTTTTGAAGCATTGGCTAAGAATTCAAACAAATGCAAGCAACCTAATACAAATGGGTAATCCATTAAAATCCGGGATCAATTGACAATCTAACGGAAAAAGGGCTACCAATCCACCTAATGGGTAAAAAAGGATTAATACAAATACAGAAGAAGGAATCAACTATGCAATTACAATACCTTAAGGTTCACAGCTGATATAGAGGGAGAGCTGACATCCTCCAAAATAGCAGCCTTAAAATCTTCCAGTGTCCAAGATGATGCCAAAGCAACCTAAAAATTACTAGCATATCAGACCTCTAAGAGAATGAACCATGTCAGGAATATAAGTTCAAGAAAAACAAAAAATAGATGACACAAACAGATTATACCTTTTTCAACTTCACAGCATCCTTTATTTGAATCTTGTCCTCATGATACTGCAAATAAAAGTTGGCATTTGTAAGTAACTCTTGGCTGAGCATGGTTTAATCTGGTTCGGTGTTTTGGAAACCACCAAGACCAGACCGAATCATCGGTCCTTTAAAAATTAAAGGACCAAGTCTAGACCAAAAAATGGAGGATTAGATTTAATTGGACCGGAAAAAATCAGCCTGGTTCATTTTGGTTCTTTAATTCTAATTGGTCTGATTCGATTCAATTCAATTCTGTCTCAGATTTAAATTAAAAAAATAAAATTTTGTACTCAAATAACTCTAAATCTCCCACATAAAAATTTTGTAATATTATTTTACCTCATTAAAATCAAATTGATGCAATATATTAAATTGAGATCAATAAACCAACAATGTATTTGTAAATTATATATAAATAATGCATGATATGATAACTATATATTATAAATGTAGTTAGATTATATATTATATATTTGGTTACAACTATATATACTTATAACTATAAATATATCGTATAGTATATATTCATAATATATGATTTACTCATAATATAATAGCATTATAATTAATGTTATTATTATACATAATATAATTATATAATTTGATAATACATAATTAATATATATCATTTGAATAAATATATTACCCATAAAATATTTAATGTCTATATTTTAAGTTGCATATAATATATTTATATGTGTTAAAATTATATATATATATATATATATATATATATATATATATATATATATTCAGTTCTTCGATTTGATTCAATTCAAGTCAGCTTAAGCCAGTTTCGATTCAGTTCTCAGTCTAGTAACCAATGACCGATCTTGTACTCAAAATTTTTTTGGTCCGATTTCGGTCTGGTCTTCAAAAAAAATTTTAGTTATTTTTTGTTCGGTTAAGCTAATCCAAGAACCATAGTCAGCCCTAATTAACTCAAAGAAAGCCACTTGACAATCAAACACTAATAACTTCACATTTTCATTTTAAATTGGCATAGATAATACAATAAGGTATAGAAATAAAAATACTAAAAACCAGTTTACTCATAGTAGTTACAGTTTATGTCTTCCATTGAAACCCTAACCCTATGTCCTAATCAACAAATGAATATTAGAGTTCCCTTGTGCTCAAGGCTTCCGACATTGTGGGCTTTCAAGAGAGCCAGATGTACTCAGTCTGCCCTCACCTTCCACTCCCACCCCCCACAAAAAAAAAAAAAAAAAAACCCAACCACTCTCTTCCACTGCAAGGAGACTGTTTCCATACTTTGAACCCATAATCTCAAACCTTCTTTATGTTCCAAGGTTCATCGCCTAATAAACCCAAAAAAATATATTATATTATTGATTGCTGTTGAGCAACTAATCAGCCATTTGGACTAATGACTTAAAGTGATAGAGGAGAGTGTGGGTAAGAATTATTAACTGATGATAATTTAGAATAAAAAAACAATGATTTTATCATGCATAAGAAACAACTAATCCTGAAGCTTACATATAGAAGAGTATGAGAAAGCTAAAGCATAAAAATAACAATGTAACAGCACCAAACATGTGTACTGGCACTACATTCTTGGTAATAAATTTACTTGGTTGTTGTTTCTTTAAGCCAATTGAGGTTCCTAAGGTTATGTGATTTGAAACTGAACAATATGAAGTACATACTTGTGTTTGTAGCTCCTCAGCAACATCTTCAAACAAATCTTTTGGAGTTGAACCCGAGGTGTTTGATGAAACCGCCAGATATGCAGGTAAATCTTTAACCTGAAAGCAAATAAAATTAAAAAATTTAAAATAAAACATAAGAAAACACATCCACAATCACCATCATTAGAAAAACAACAAACTCTACCAGGCAGAAATTTTATCTATGTGGAGCTCTAACCTTCAAGTAATAATCACGCCAATGAGTTTTGGCTGTCAGAGTGCCAGCAGAAACATGTTCTTCTAACAGCTTCCGAAATTCATCACGATTTTTACGCTCTGCCTTTCTCTGTTCTTCCTATTATGATTAAAAAAATAACAAGCGAAATTGAGATAGAAACATAATTTACAAATGGCATAGCACAATTGATCTTATAAGAATCTAACTGTAGCACCTTTTGGATCTTCCTCTGCTCCTCTTCTTCCTTCTCTAAATCACGCAAATAATCCTGAAACATCACCTTGAAATTAGCTTAAAAGACACAAAGAAGCTTATTTGACTAAATTGAGAAAATTACCTGGAAAATATCCAAACGATAAATTTTTTCAAGACGAGAACATCTCTCATCTGCCTCTAAGCGATCTTGCACTTTTCGCCATTGCGTGCTTGCCTAGAGGGAAATGAGCAATAAGTGAAAGTTAGACAGCAAAATGAAACCCACAAAAGTGAATCACAACTTTGCCAGAAGGTACCTTAATAAAGTCACAAGATTCCAAAAACTGCCTATACTCCATAATATTCCGCTTGCGCTCCTCCTGTGCCTTTGCTCGTTCCTAACCATGTATCCAATTTTGAGAACAGTCAGAATCAAATCCTTAATCTTCAAACTACAACTTGACATGCTTTTATCAGACAATGACCTTCAAATAAGTATGCCTTTAGCATGCTTATAGTTCTCACAAACAAGAGTCATTAAGCGATCACCAAGCTCCAAAAGTAAATATAAAACATAATAGACAGAGCATTAGTTCTCCAAGTACTTAAACGATCAACGGTACAGTAAGAAAACATAGAGAAATTCTCATAGAATGTTACTAAAACATGAATGTGGAATGATGTCAAACTTTTGGTCCAATAAGATGATCCAGACAGATGAGGCACTTATGATCTCTACATTTCTTGGTCCAACACTCCAACTGCATGCCTTTATTGAATGTCAAGAATGAAAAGTCCACTATAAGATGACTTGAGAGTACATAAAAAAACTGTAGTATGTTATAAATGCTAATGCTAAAGTAGTATATCATATGCATAAAAAAATTTTACGACAAACAAATGAAGTCTACCTTTTCTCCAAGTTCCTGCACATAGGCATCAAACAGATCTCTGCGGTCTCTTTCTCGTTCAACAGATTTAAAACGCTCATCATTTTCAAACATTGTTACTGCTTTGCTGAATAGCCATTCAGGCATTCAAATAGCAGAGAGAAATTATTAGGAATTGAAGGAATGATTAAATAGCTAACAAAATTGACATCAGAAAACACAAACCTCCATCTCGTGGTTGATGTCAGCTCCTGAGATTCCTGCACGGAATTCAAGTTAATAAAAAAAAATAGACTTTAAACAGATAGAAGAAATTAAGCAGCTTACTTCTAGCATATTCTTAAATTCTTCCCTTGCTTTTTTCTGTTTAATTCTTCTTTCCTCAGTTTCCTGCTTTCTTTTTTGACCCAGGTACTGAAACATAAAGTTAACACCCATACAACAGTGATATCGAATGAAATCATAATGAACACCCAGGTATTTCCAGATAGCATCAGACAAAATATATAAATCTGAAACAACTGACATGCTGAACCACAATTAAGGCTACAGAATACCAAATGCAAAGATTACCTCATTAAATGCTTGCTTCCGCTCTCCAAGTGTTTTCAGCACCCCATATCGTCTGTCATTAATTATCACTCTCATGGCCTGAAAAGGTTAGAAGCAAAGTCAGGTACTCAATAAAGGTGGAAATACAAAAAACTGCACAAAATGTACCGGACTACCTGGTCCCAATTCCAGTCAGACCCAACATTTGCAGACTCCAAAAGTGCTTTAAAGGCGTTCTTGGCCTCCTAATGCAGAGAGGAAAAGAGTAAGACTAAAATTTGAATAATCATAACAGCAATAAGAAAGGTTTGGATATGGCTAGTTCTAGAGCATACCAGCTTATCAGCATAAGCCAAGGGCTCCTGACTAACTACTTTTTCTTCTAAGGAAATATTATTGACTTTGTCATTTATTGGAACATCTTTTGCGGGTTCCTATGAAGCATTAACCACATCAAGCTGCTAGTAAAACAGATTGTGAATCTATGACCACTTTACCAGACAAATAGGCATAACAACTACCTCTTTATCTTGTGCAAGGGCTTTATCTTTAGAAACAGGATTATCTTGACCTGAAATATTGCTGGAATCGTTCCTAAGAATCATAGGGCATGACCAATATAAGCAACATGGTACTTAAAATATATAAACCAAAAGAAAAACTCCAAGAATACAATACATTGTCGTTGTTGTGGTATCAACTCCTGTAGCATTGACATCAGAACTTCCCAAAACAGAAGCAGAAACAGGATTCTCAGTTGTCTGAACTACATCTGGATTGCCAGTTAAGGAAGAAGACATAACAGGTAAGGCTGACGACTCAGAAACCGATTCGGATTGCAGACTACCACCACCACCACCAACAGCAGCGGCAGCAACAGGGGTTACAGGAACTGGGCTTGAAGGTGCCCTTTGAGCTGTGAAAGATGAAACATTGGCACTTGATGGTGTTTTGTCCATTGATTGAGGAAGAGAAGCCTGAAAATGAGAACTTGCTGAGGTTTCTGACTCTGTTTCCACTAAAGAAGCCTTTCGAATTTGTTCGCGTGCCAACTTGAAGAATATGTTTCAAAGCAATGTGGAGTAAAAGTAAGAAATCTGAAAATTAACAAATCATATATAGAGACAATTAATAAACATGTCTATGGGTGGAAACCTTCAATTCTTCAGGGATTTCCCATTTCGACTGCCTGGTGACCTTGTTGTAGTAATACCTACAGTAGATTTTTTTTTTTTTTTTTTAAAGAATAGTATATCAAAATAAGGTATTGCAAGGTAAAGAATAAACTCAAGGAGTTTCAGAAAGTATGAATAAATTGCTGTAAGTTATATCAAATTACACACTTTCTTCCATCAGGACTAGTGAATTCTTTCCAGTCAGTTGATGCATCTACTCTCTGACAAAAAAGAAATAAGTAAATAAATAAAAAAGAAAAATTTTAACTAATATCTCATAAATCTAAAATTATTGAAACGCTATGGAGCTTATTGCAGAACACAAAAGTAAGATTATCAGAATTTAGCCAGAATTCAAAGATAAAAGGACTAGAAGATTTGCATAGAATATCAAAAAATGACAACATACACTTTGTCCCGAGAGATGCCAAAGAGTTGATGGCATCTCTTTGCACAAAGTTTCTAAACAAATTGAATCGTTTAACTGAGGCATAGTGTAGTGAATAACAAATTAGGATATCCACAAACACCCAATTCCAAAGAAAAGGGAAAAATCAGGTGCAGCAATATTCCTTTCAGCCATAGACTAAGTTTATATCAAAAAGTTGTAACCAATTACTTGCAGAAACTGTACAATTCAGGCCCACCGTCAGTCCTTTATGTCTTCTCATTAAGCAGCAAATGCATTATTTTCACTCAGATATTTGTACTTTACAATATGCTTTTTCTTTGTGTGCAACAAATGCAGAAGGTTTAAAAGGAATTACTATAAAACTCATTTTATAAACTTTTTAAGTGCAAGAATCCAATTCTTTTTTTTTTTTTTTTTTAAGAGAGGGAGGGAGAGAGAGAGAGAGAGAGAGAGAGAGAGAGAGGGAAAACTTTATTTCTAGTATTTTGCATTAATACAGGGATAGCAACAACAGAGTTATATTCTAGAAGTTCAATATATGAAACAGTAACATTTAATATAATGTTCTAATATAAAATTGAAAATAAAAAAGAAATAGAAAATTTATTATGAATCTAAGATCTAGTAAAGATGCTCATTTTAATGGTCGAACCTTAATGACCCAAAAAAAACCCAAACCTTTAAACGAAATTTCAATTGCATCAGAACTTCTAATTGAATCAATTTTACTCAAACCTTGCTACATTAAGTTCAATTGTATCCAAAGTCAAAGTCAAGATATAGTAAAGTATACATTTATACTAAATTGGACCTTATACTTTTTTAATTAATTCAATTAAATCAGAATTAACTTACATCATAATTAAAAATATTTTAATTTTACCTCAATATTTTATTAAACATAAAAAAGATTATTTTAAAATAAATTAATTTTTTTTAAATCATAAAAATTTATCTTTATATATTTAAATCATAAAAAACTAAGCTTATAAAAATTAAAATTTTTAAATTTTTTTCTTGATATTCTTTGTAGAATGTTCATGTTATATATTATACAATTTAATTTTTTTATAGTGTTTTCTTTTAAAAGGTCGAAATAAGGTGTGAAATACATTTTTATAAGTTAAAATTGTGCAAATTAATTTTCTGACATTTCTAAAGAGAGAGATATGAAATTATAGGGATTAAAAAATTAAAATTCTTATTTTTTAAATTCAAATATAAAATTTTTATCATATAAAATATGAAATGAATTTATTATATTTTTAATGAAATTTTGACTACATTAATTTTTAAAAAAAAAAGTATTATCTTAATTAAGATGTAAGGATAATTCTGGGCTGATTGAACTAATTGACATGTATAAGGGGCAATTTACTATAAATGTAAATTTTATTATATTTTGATTTGGACTTTGGATACAATTGAAACTACTGTAGCAAGGTTTGGATGCTGTTGACTTAGAAGTTTTGGATACAATTGAAATTTCACAAAAAGGTTTAGGTTTTTTGCATTATTTAGTCCATAGTTGATTATGCCAAGAAATAACCTGTTTGGTGCACTTTAAAGAATTTAATAAAAAAATGATTCCATAAAGACATTGCAATCGTTAAATAACACAAATGACAGAATTACTAACATTCAAGCTACAAAGTACGTAGTGCAAGCAGCAAAGACCCACAGCATATCCTACCTCTCAATAGTGTAGCACAGCATGTACCTGTAAGCAACTTTCAAGCAGCTATGGAAGTCACTAAAGTATATAACAGGAATTCATTTTAAAAAATGAACTTTAAGAGTCCATATTCATATACCACTAAACCTATTAGAATAAATATCAGCAGATGACAAATATTATAGTCCCACATTATAGTCCCTTGGAAATACTTACTGCAAGATACCTTAAAGTCCATAAACATTAAATGAACAAGAACTAATGAAGGAAAATTCGACATTAATTAAATACATAAACAAATCAGAACCATATGAGAAGCTTAAAATGCTTCAAAAGAATTTTCCAAACTGCAGAAATCAACAGATAGAAATTCATTCTGCAGTCAATGATACCACGAGTACACTGCACCCCAAGCAAATTGCATTCAGATCACAAGATCTGGATTATGGAACACTAGCAATTTGGAAGTGCAAATAAGCACAGCAATAGAATTAATCAATATTAATCACAAAACTTTTAGATAAAGTATTATTATCTAGGATTTAAATAAAATTTTAAAGCATTGAAGTGGTTAACAGAACATTTTTAAGTGACACTAAAGTTACTATACTTACAAGACCTTAAAGAATCCCTACTGTTATTCTTGTTAATTCAGCTTTTTTATGCAGATGATATCATTATGCAATCAAGATAGTTGTATTGTGCTCCCACCTAGTGATCCTGAAAAAACAAACGAAGCCTAACCCTTTCATACCACATTTTTGAACAAGGATGTTTTACGTTCCTGTTTTCATGTGATCCACACTCTAGGTAACCTGTCTGTGCAATATAGTGAACACTTGATTATCAACATATTTCCAATCAGTGCCACGTACACACACAACATGAAGAAGAAAACATGATTATTTCCTGAGCATAATCCAAATGAGTGAACAAGTTAGAAAGAAAAGAGGGAAGGAGGTACAAAGACAAAGAGAGAAGAATGGTTGTGACAAGAAACATACGATTAAATAACATAAGAAGGATATCACATTTTCTTAAATGTTTACAGGTGTTACTCATTCGAAAAAGGAATTGAAAAGAGAATATGAAAAGAGGAAAGAAGAAGAACGAGAACTGAACATGGTAAGAACAGTGAAAACACCCCATGACAATTTGTTTCATTATGGGTCACAGCTTCAATCCAACTTATGTACAAAGGAGAATATAACAATGCAATCAACCAACCTTGATAACATCAAATTCAGAAGTCACAATTACTTGCTTGAGAGAAAATCTGGACCTTAACAGTACACTAATGTGGCAGATTTCATTGACATGAATTGTATAAAATCTGTCCATAAAATTAACAAACGCATAGAAGCCTGACACAATTGTGCAGAATAAGCAGATAGACACACATATGAGGAAAATTCACTACACTTTTTAGCTGTCAACCACACTATGAAGAAGTTAAAAAGAAATTCAATATCAACAATATGACCTCACCTCAGTTGGCGTCATCAATTCAAAAGGTTTTTCCCAAATAGATTGTCTTGTCTTCTTATTATAATAATACCTGAAGAACACACGAAAGTAGTAAATTCAACAAAAGCAGTACTTAAAGCATCAAAAGCATTGCAAACGTCAGCCATTATCACAGGCACACAGTAAAATAACATGGCCAAAGAATAAAAAGATTCATAAACGGCATGTTCTGCGGTCATTAATTAAGAAACTACAGCTATGCTTTATCAAAGTGTGTAACACATTACATTGACCAGAGAAAGCACGGCTTTGACAAAGGATCATGCTTACATTTGAGCCATAAACCTTACGGGTGCAACAACAATGAAACTAAAGATAAAGAATGAAGCAAACATGCGTTGGGATTCAAAAGTGGAACCCATAAATCTAAAACAGTTAACAAGTATTTGAGGAACTGGCCTTAGACGTAGCTCAATGACACCAAGTTTTGGAATTCAAAAGATTCCAATACAATCATTAAAGGAAATTGTTAAGGATGCTTATAAGAGGCAAATGATTGCAGGAAAAATAAGAAATAATATGCCTATCAATTCAAGAAAACAGGTGACCATCTATAGTGGACAATCTTTTATGGATAAAAGAAGAAAAATAATGAGAAGATGAGCCTCTTCATTGCGTCATGGTCTACAAATTCTGTTATCTTCAATTTACACCAATTGTTATCATAAACTATATTGTTTAGCTCCATTCTATCAACAGTTCAGTTTAGCTCCATTCTATCAACAGTTCAGTGACTAGCCAACACTAAACACTCCCTCCATTAAGGAGGTAAGGTTCACAAAATTAAATAAGCAAGCAAAAGGCTTCAAATCAATTAATTTTGAAATATTGTCTCGTCAACATCCAACCTTGTCAGTCATCGTGTGCAGTTCATGTTACTAAAAAGCAAGATGGATGCTCATAAAATTACCATCTAATGAATTTAATAAACATGTCACGTCAGGATTTGACAATTCAAAGCAATCCAAATTACCATGCCAGAGAGGTACACAGGCATAGGAAATGGTTTCATGATGTATGGATATAAGGAGTTCGTCAAACACAACACAGGGCTCACCATCTTGCCTTTCTTCCCACATTCAGATCTTTTAAATTATAGCAGCATCCATTCTAACTATACCCACTAAAGAAAAGTATTGGGTATCAAAAGAAAAAAAAAAACACAAACATCAATCAATCCATGATCATATATGCACAACCCACCAATTATGTATGCTTAAATTTCCTAGCTCAACAAGTAAACCACAGTAGATGATAAAAGATTTAAATCCACGAGAGAGAGACAAAGAGAGAGAGATGAGGAGAAAAAACCAAGCAAAGACACTCTAAATCACAGGAAAATGAACCCATTAAAGCAAGCAGCTAAAAATAAGACTTAGCCAGCTTAGGTGTTAGCGCTCTAAATAATAAGTTTGGGATGCTCATGAGTCATAAATTTATCCTCACTATCAGAATGGGATTTTAAAGTTTATTCATTGAAGTATTATTCCAATTTAACATTACAAAACAATGCCATGACCAAACCAAGTTGATAATAAACACCTTGGACTGTCAATACATATATGACTTACATACCTCTTTCCGTTAGTGGATACATGCTCTTTCCAATCAGTTGCAGCATCTTCAGTGGGCTTAGCGATCTGGACGGCTGTAGCCTGAAAATTCATGCATTGCAATTAATATCGAGAAATTTGTAATGACAATGATTAAGATAAGAAAAAAAAAATCATAGATAAGTTCTAAGTTCGAACAATAGCGTAGAAGATGAAGGACAAGAAAGAGCTGTTCCAACCAGAACATTGAGTGTGGTAACTGAAGATTGTTCACCATTGTGCTGCACAGGCGTAACAGGAGCAGTGCTCTGATTTGCAGATGATAAACCATGCTGTCCTCCCACGGGGATACTTTGTGCAAGCATTTGACTCATTGGCTGATACTGAGTTACAGCACTAAAAGGTACTGGTGGTTGAACATAAGATGATGGTGTAAACTGAAAAAGAAAGCATAGTTTCTACACAGTTAACACAAGAGATACTAAAGAAAGCACAAGAATTTTCTATAGATAAGTGCCCCAGTGTCTTACAGTATATGATGAAGAGAGGTGTGCTCCAGGGCCACCTAATCCAGGTGCATAGTTAATTGGGTTTGGAACACTATGCAGTGATGATACAGGAGCAACATGCCTGTTTGGTGGAGCATTTGGTAATGAAATGACCTGTGATAGTGGTGGACCCTGGCCTGGTTGTCCAGGTCTTGCTGGTAACTGCTGCACTGATTGAGGAAATTGGGGTTGTGGAGGCTGTGGAGGTTGAGAAGACAAACCAGCGTTCATTACAGGGACGCCTCGGCCAACAGGCTGGAAATGTGGAGTAGCCATAGGAATAAACTGCTGTGAGTGCTGTGTTGGAACAACTGGTCGAAACTGCAACAACAATTGATTGACAAAGGTTTCTCAAGAACTAATTTAATTGATTGGAGTACATGTTACAAAAATGTTGATCAATGAGAAACATTACTTGAACAGGCATGGGTGGAACAAAATTTCGGGGAGGATCCATGGTGCCAACTGGAGGAGGCTGAAGAGGCTGAAGAGAAATACACAATTATCAAAGATAAAACCATTAGTGGCAGCAGTTTAGAAACAAGCAGTGGACATGAAACTTTTCATCCAATGCAGATACCCGTATGCAAATGGCATTTATTAGTTTACTACAAAATCTAGAATCTCAAATACAATTGCAAAATTTAACTAATTAACAAAAACCAGGTTAAACTCGCCTAACAAAGAGTATCATAATTAATAAGCATCTACTGATATTTATTTAATAAGGTCAAAGTCACAATCCAGGAAGGCATCTATAACTTTTTGTTGTGAACAGATACAGTGTGGTGAATAATACAAGATAACTTGACATAATCATTGCATGAAAACTCAGCAGTTTGGCTGCTAAAGAGTAAAAAGGATGTGGAGAGCTTCCAAGTCGCGATTCGTTTATATTACAACAAATCAATATCTATTGTTTATGAAAGGAGTAATGAAAATGTGCTGATATCAAGGAAAATAAAACATAAGAAGTATTTTAATTTAAGTCTTAATTATGGAATTCATATTTTTACAGTTAATTTTCTAATTAGAAAGATTAGGGTTTAGTATTAGGTTTCATGTTGTTTAGGAATTTTTATTATCACTAGGAATATTTAAAAGTTCTTTTATTAAAATATTGGTTTAGATTTTCCTAGTTTGGGATTTCTAATCCTTGTAGGAGTCGGATTTAATAAAACTCCATAAATACATATGTAATCAATTACTTTTCTTAGGTTACCAATAATGGGTTTTTGAGTATTTTGATTTGGAAGGCTTGGTGCCTATTGTTCTTAAATCTCCTTCCTTTTCCTTTCTTCCTTTCTTGCAACTTTTCTTCTATTGCTATAGTACCTGTGGTACTGTCAAAACAATAATCAAATTCTCTTCTTTCTTCTCTCTAATCAGTTTTAGTCAAACTCTTAACTCTGATTTACCTTCATCCTTAAACCTAAACCCTAAATACCACAATTTGCCACCACAAAAATTAGTGCAGGCTGGTTAACCAACCTGTCCTGCATCATGTGCCCGAGCTAAGATGAGCTCACACAGTGGCACTGTTACTCAAATAGTGCCAAAGTTCAGTCACTTCCATGAAATAAGCTAATCAAAGCTCCTAAAATAATACCATAGATTAAGATAATAAAAAACTGCCAAATGTTAGCCACATAAGTCTTAGAGGGGCATGGAAAAGACTTTTTCTCTGTTGTTTTTTGCATATTCATTAAGGAAAGAATAAATGAAACACTCATCAGAATTTTAGTGTAGAAGGATGAGTTGGGTGAAGGAATTAAGAAGGATTGATAGCACTACCTCTTTATACTGCATAGATGTAACCCTCAACCAAGTAAAGAGCAAGGAATTATATGATTGACCCCTTCTAGTCTCAGATTTATGAGTTGAGTTAAATAGCATACACCAATACACTTTCTTAAAGA
The DNA here is from genome assembly GCA_949677035.1 of Omphalea diandra. NCBI lineage: Eukaryota > Viridiplantae > Streptophyta > Magnoliopsida > Malpighiales > Euphorbiaceae > Omphalea > Omphalea diandra. The sequence goes on along the minus strand of CATIWR010051915.1, from coordinate 7,127 downwards.
TATGGCAGATTCACCTGAGTAAGATGAAAACTTCAGTATTATTGTTATCACAACTGTTTTCCCAAATTCGTACTTTTGGCCATCAGAAGTAGAAATATTTTACTCATGCTTAGTATGAGATAGAATAAAAAGATACAAACAGGAGCATAAATAATCCTATGCTAAATAATCCACAACAATCAATAAAATAAATATTATATAAAGAAAGAGAGAAATGCTAAAAGTATCCAATGGCATTGCTGATTATAAAAAGAAAAACCAATTAACATTGCTGATAAGCATATTGATTAGCTGAGAGTTCCGGAGAGAAATAAAAGCCAACAGGGATATTCTTTTTTCCGATGGAATATTACCTGTAGACTGGAATATGGAGGGTTGTTGGCCATTCAATAGTGTAGAATGCTCCACAGACCCAATTTTGGTAATTTTGAGTCTGAGATAGATAACGCAAATCAATTGCAGTAGTTAGGGAGATTAAGCTCTACTGTCAAGGCTTAAAACTGAAATAAAAGCCTCATTCAGGTATATCAAAAACATGCAAGGCACAACATTATTTTTCCTCACAATTTTAAAGCACAAATATGTGGAATTAAATGATTCACATTCTATAAGAAAGTCATGATCTTACTCCTTAACTGAACTCACCTTAACTTAGCAAATTGTGAATCCAAATTTCACCTAAATAAAACAGAAACCACCAAAGTCAAAAGAAATCACAATTGCATAAAATGGGTATGCCTTAAATTCTCGAAAAAAAAAATTCCCATAATCCTCAATTTCAACATTCTTAAGCTAAAACCCCACCTGAAAAAACACATAAAATTTTAAAAATTTCGCAGCCTAGAGAGGAATACCATTCATACAAAACAGAACATCTATTGAGAATTGAGAACAAAAACAATAAATAAATTAGCTCGAGAGTGAAACATACCAAAACAACAACGAGAGTAAATTTTGTCTGCCGTTAAAGTCCAAGAATGGGGATTTTGTGTAACTGCACCAGAAGGTAAGGTTTTCTCTTTTCTGACGGTTTTAATTAAAAAAGAGAAAGGGTTCAGTGGTTTTTGGTTTCAGTTTGGAAAATTTGGGTCCGCACGTGGTTCAGGCACAGCGCACAGCGACTGACGTGAAAGCCGGGGTTTTGCTCTTGGTTTTTATACCGTATGGGAGAGTGTTACTCTCTACCTGTGCCTCTGCTATTTTGCATTTTATGTGAAAAATAGACCATTATTGTTTTTTTTAAGTGCCTCCATTTGTTTGTTTACAGAAGAATAGTTTGTATATGAAAAATATTTTTTGAAAATATATTTTCTGTTATTTAAGTTTATTAAAAAATTAATTTTATTTATAAAATCAATAATATAATACTATTTATTAAAAAAATTATATTAGAAATAAAAATTTTCTTTGATCTTATTAATTACCCTGATTACTATTAATTAGAGTGATCAATAATGGATATTGATAGTCAATATGATCAATAATAATAAACATATTAATTAATAAATATTATTAATTTCGTTTCATAGTTAGCTTTAAACATTACTTAGTAGTCATATAAAAAACACCTTTTAAATATAAAATTAAAAAAGCCTAAATAGTAAAAATTTTAAATGAAAAATCAATATTATATAAAAAAAATTTATGAACAAGGAATTAGAAAAGGCTAAAAACTAAAACTTATAGATAACTTTTAAACAAAAAATTAAAAATTCTAAAAAGTAAAAAAATTCTAAATATAAAACCAAAATCAATATATATTATTAATTCTGATATTAGAGTTAACTTTAAATCATTGTTTATCATTTGTCAAATAATTGTTTATAGTATGGCTACATATTATGATTTTATATTATGTTATTAAAAACTATTATATTAAAAAAATTTAAATAAAAAATTATTGTCTATAAAAACACTATCTAAATAAGAAATTTAAAAAACATAGACAGCAAAATTTTAAATAGAAAGTTAAGATTATATAAAAAAAAATATATAAACAAGAAATTTGAAAAATGGAAAAAGTAAAAATTCTAAATAGCTTTTTAAACAAAAAATTCAAAAAGTAAAAAAAAATTATAAACATAAAACTAAAATTTAAATTAATTCAATTAACTATCCAAAATTTTGAATATATAAAAAGTAATGGCAGTGTAATAGATAGTTAAAAAGTATTTTGTTTAACTTTAATAATTTTTTTTTAAATTATATTACACAAAATTAAAGTTATGAAAATAGACAAAAAAAAATTTTACAATTACCTCACATATGATTATGTAATTTGTAATTATCTATTAATTTTTTACTATAAAATACTTAACATTATTTATTTAATTAATTATTAGAAATTATTTCATTTAAATTTAAATAAATTTTCTCATAAAATTATATCATATAAAAATAAAAATATGAATCAATAGATTAAAAGTATGAATTATTTCTTTTATTACAACTATCTATAAATTAAAGGTAAGAATCACTTCTTTTACTACAACTATCTTTATGCATAATAAATTTTAAAAATTTTATTTTATTATTTTATTTACTTGATAATAAGTTTTTATAAAATAATAATTAATTATTTAATGAAAATAAAATATTAAATCTATTTTTAAATTTATTATTATGATATCATGCATATTCGCGACTAGTAGATATATATTAATGATTTATTTTTCATTTGAGCTCAGTTTGTTTTGCAAAAAATATTTTTCTAAAAAAAATTTTTTCACATGTTTTGATGTTTGTCATATTTAAGAAAATTAATTGATAGAAAATATTTTCATGATTAATGAAAAATTAAATCATTCAAAAGAAAAGTTATTTTTAAAATTTTGACAAATTAATCATATAAATACATATATTTATTATTACCATAACTGATCATTGTCAGTTAGTGGTGATTACAATGTTTAATAAGACTTGTAAAAATTTTATTTTTAATGTATTTTTTCTTATATTAAATTATAAATAGTACAAATGTAAAGTTTATCTAAATTTTGTTATAATTTTAGAACGCAAAAGAAAATTAGTGTTTTTGTAATGTATTTCAAACATCTGAAAATATATTTCTCAATCCTTGAAAAATATTTTTTACAGATAAGTTATTTTTTAAGAAAAATGCCTTATTCTTTTGAATATTAGCATTCATGAATGCTAATATTCAAAAGAATAAGGCATTTTTCTTAAAAAATAACTTAGATTTTCATTGATGAAAAAATATTATTGACCAATTTTTCTGAAAGCGTTAAGCATTAGAAAATGTAAAAAAAAATTAAAAAATATTTCTACAAAATAAATTGAGAAAGTCTTTCTAATTGTTACTTTGGGATACATGCTCAAGTGCCAAAAACAAAAAATAAAAGCATGCTTGTAGACACATTATGAAACAATTTTTTGAAAATCTAATTAATAATTAAGTCAATTTTATAGTCGACTGTTCAGTTTGATTGATCTAATTCAATACATTCTAGAATATATATTTTATGATTTTAAACTTTAAAAAAATTAGTAAAAAATGAAAAATCTAAATAATCCAAAAAAATAATAGAAATAATAAAAGAAACATAAAACTATCCCCAATCATTAAATATTAATTTTAAAATCAAATATTCTAATTCATAACACATAATTGAATTTAAATATCAAATAAAATAATTCAACCATATCTAATATCTTACACACAAATTCAACCTTAAGTTTATAATTGAAAATTATATTCTATCAAAAAAATAAACACCAAATAAAATTTGTCACTTAGTTTTAAATAATGTTTTAAATAAAGTGCATGGACACACAATCAAATTTATATAAGTAGAAATTGAGATTTCTAATATTACTTCTTAAATCATTAATATCCTTCTTTTCTCACAACCTATAAACATAAAATAAGCAATAATTAATATTTTTATAATTTATTATAATCTCCAAGTAATATCAGAACCATCTATAAAAATAAAATCAATAAACATAAAAACATAAGGAATCATCAAATATGTTGAACTCAAATTAGAAAAGATGTTTATACTAAGAGATTGAAAATTTACTTACATATCATTTTCATTCAAATTTCTAGTAGAAAAGATGGTAACAGATTTTATTATCGAGATCATCAATGGGATTGTCTTCTTTTTGAGATAAGATTATCTCTTTCACTATCTAAAAAAGCATATATAAACTCCTACTATGACTTTTAACCATTATTGCAATCTTTTTCATAATATTGTAAAAATATTAAAAAGATAATTTAAGATGCAAACCTTTAGATTTATGAGAAATTGATTGTTCACCATTTTTCAGATATTCTTCTTCAAACATATTTTTCAGCTTTTCATAGTGAAACTCTTCTTCTCTTTTTCTCTATAATTCAAAACTCAGTTTTATCAATAGAGTCATAATCAATAGGATTATAGGATTTTTATGGATGTAAAAGCCTATGAATAATTAAATTTAAAAAATATGGACATTTATGGAGTAAAATTAGTCCATAATTATATTAACATATGGTAGAGTTGCATTATTATCTTTCAATTGCAAATTATAACAAAGATAAACAAGATCATTAAGTTTGTGATGCTCCAATTTATTTCTCTTCTTAGTGTGAATATATTCAAATACACTCTAATTGTACTCATATCTAGAAGAACAACTATTTGACAAAGAATTCTTCTTGTTATTTTTTGCAAGTTTGGAATATTATAACCAAATAATCTCCACTACTTATTTATAATAGAAATTATTTCAAATTAAATTCCATGAAATTCATGTAAAATATGATAAGAAGTCTAAAATTGATAATTTTGTTTATACTAGGTTGTGTAGTCTTACAACAAGTTAAAGTTATGGGTTAAGAAAAACTCATTAAATGCTCTTGAAAAATTTTTCTCCCTCATTATCTTTGTTTTGCTAATCTCTGAATGTTTCTTCTTAGTTGTATCGAGGAGTTCATGAGCAATCTTTAGCTTCTTTGAAATGTTTTTTTGATTATATTGAAAAGAAAGATTGAGCTAGCAAGTTGTTAAATGAAGATCTTAGTGCAACATCTCATCTCATCTACCTGATATAATTGGGTTATAAGGTTTATATAAATATATTTTTTTTTCCTTTGAACAACTTTTTAATGCCCAAAGTGCCTTATACATTCCCTCATATACATGATCCAATCTAGGCGTCTCACTAGAATTATAAATGCATAGCAAACATATTAATAGAGTCATAATTCACACAATAATCAAACAGTTGTTCCAAAAATTCTCATCTAAAACAATTTGCTTAACTTATTTACCTCTTTTATATTTTCAAAAACTTTTTATAATCTTCACTAATAATTAAAGCTTGCAAATCATTCTCGTTACTATGTAGATTTTTTTAATTTAATAAAAGTGGTGGTAAATCAAGTAGCTCCAAAATGAACAATTTCTTTTCAAGCATGTTTTTTTCTTAACTAATTAAAAGTCTACTTGTCATTATACACAAAAACTATCACCTTTGGTGCTAAAGCAACCACAGATTCCACTAAAGGCATTTCTTTCATATTCTTCTTGATTCAATTAATACAATGAGTAGTACATAGTAATGAATTAATATAAGGAAGCCTATCGATAAGCATACTACCTATAGCATTATAATTGGCTCCATGATCTATCACCAAATGAATAACATTCTCAAGACTAACTCAATCTATAATTTCAGTAAATAGATTACACTTGCATTGGCAAACATATCTAAAGTATCCACTGACTTGATAAAAGAAATTCTCATATGATAATACACAAAAAAATTTATTAAAAGCCCTTGTCTATAGTCTCACCATTTATAGACACTAGATTGTCATGCTTCCAATTTTTTTTAAAAAAAACTTGATAATGATAATCAACAATTATGTTTTAATTGAGAGAATAAAGAAAATCACCAGAGTTCAAAATCAAGTTCAAGCTAAAATCTCTAAAAATCCCTAAACCTAAATCAAGAAAATCCCTAATCTAAAACTTAAGGTACTGAGCCAAAAAAAATATAAAATAAGAAATTTGCCCTTGAACTTCCTTAATAGACTTCATTAAGTGTATCCAAAAAACTTCAAGTTATATCTCTAATATGATTCATAATTTTTTTTTAAACAAAAAAACAATCTTACCCTAGGCTTCCTTGGCACACTTGGTGAAGTATACCAAAAAACCCTCTTCAGTTAGCTTTTTTAGTATGATTTATTTTTCTTTATAAATACAACTTTAGATGGATAAGTCTAGGGGGGTGGGGAGGAGGCTGGATAGTGCTAGACAAACTCTGTTAAATTTTTTATCCATAACCAAATAACCAAAAATTTTCTCTCTTTTCTTCTTAAATCCTTTTAAATATTTTAATCCTAGTCCTCAGTGTGTATGTGATAGTTTTGTATTTTTATTATTTTTTAGAGCTAGTTTTTTTGTTAATTAAGTCTATTTTAGGAAAAAATTACTAGATAATGTCTTACTTTTAGTTTGTATTTTGTAATTTAATAGGAAATCCTGAAAATTAGAGTTTATTGGTGAAATATGAGAGTTTTTTGGGTCAAATTGTGCAGTTTCAGAAGTTCAAGGATCAAATAAAAATTCGACCAACATTCAGGGATCCGTTTTGATAGTTTCTAAGACAGAGTTTGAGTCCAATTTTGATTCAAAAGTGGAAGGCCCGACAAGACATGCTAAATTGGAAATTCACTGGCTCCAAAAAGGGGAATTTGGTTGAATTTGACTCTTAATTAAAAAATGATTCTATTTTCCTAATTGTTGGAGGATGTTTTTTTTTTCCTAGTTTGTGAATGATGCTATTTTCTTATTTTAAAGAGGAATATGAGACTATAAATAGGAAATAAAAGAATTATGAATTATTGGATTATTATTATTTTTTAGAGAGTTTTTCCTTTGTTTTATTTTTGGAGACGAAGTTATCCACAAGAGAAGCATTATTGATCAACTATCAAGCTTGAAGGGAATTGAAGAATACAAGGGTTTTTATCATGAACACTTTTCTATTTTATTTTCTCTTTATTTTGATGTTGGTTAGTAATTCAATTATGAACTAAATTAATTAGGCACTTGGGTATGATGAACGCTAAGATGAGTTTTGAATTGTGATTTTTTAGATAATACAAT
>CATIWR010051897.1:0-15979 GCA_949677035.1 Omphalea diandra | reverse complement strand
CCTTTTTTGGAAAAGAAAAAAAAGTAGAACATGATTGGTTGATCCATTGGTCTTAATTTTTTGATAAAATTATCTTTCTTCACTTGATACATCATCAACTGCATTATTATACATGCCCCTTTGTGCTTCCAAAAGCCAATGCACACTGATAATAAGTTTCCTTTCCCATAATTCCTTCTTTCCTTGATAGTCTTTCTCCATTCATGTATACATATAAAGACCGGTAAAGGTGATGCGGAGAGCAGAAAAAAATAAAAATTAAATATATAAAGATCAGAAAGAAAGACTCAGAAATATGGTGATTCAAAGATTGCAGCTTTGCATTTCGTTGATGAAGTTTGCAGTTGACTTTGTGGTGGTGGTAGCAGAAGCAGCAGAAGCTGTGATCTATTCAACCCACTCACCAGGCTATCCTCATTCTCCTCATCTTCCTTTAATTGGCTTTATTCCATGATACTATAAAGCTCAGTTTCTTCTTCAAGAATTAACGGTTTATTCTTTTTCAGCAGGTTTGTCTTTTCTTCCCTTTTTGTCTTTCATGGGTTCTTGAATTTAGATGCTTGGATATTGAATTTGTACATACAAGAGAGAGATTTGTAGTTGGTGATTGAGTATTGCAATTTTTTTTTTTTTTTAGAAAATTTGTGCAAGTTTCAAGATACGTTAATTAATTCTTAAATTTCAATTTGTTTTGATTCAGTGATACTAAAGTCGTTTATCCGAATTCAAAATTTCGATCAAAGCCAAATTCTCTGCAGTATCAGAGTTATTTGTTTTTAATGGGAAAACAAAAAAAAATCAGTGTTCTTGAATGTTGTTAAACTACAGAAATAGAAGACATGAATCTGCCTGAGAACTTTAGATATTGTTAATGGAGTCCAATGCTGTGTCATATCGACACAGAAAGGACTCACATGTCAAGAATTGAACTTTGATATTGATGTATTGGGGGAGAAAACTCCAAAGACAAAAATGTTTGCATGCATGTGTATATAATTAATCAGGTATTGAATTTTGTTTCTTAGCCGTTTGATATTTGGGACCCTATTGACTGTGTCTATTCATTTGCATCAAATAATATTATCTATTTCTTTTTCTTTTTTTTTTTGATAAAAAATCTCATAGGTTCTCATAAACAGAAACCTGCCTGAAAATCTATTCATGGCCTTGACCCATTCAAGGTTTTGCTAAATTTCGGCTTTACAAATTTTTGCTCGAAGTTGGTTTGATCTTTGCAACTTGAAGCCCTTTTTTTTCAATCAAAAAGCTTAATTTGAAAAAGAAGTTTTTAAAACTAGATGGGACATCGAGTTGGTCAAATTTTTTTATTTGGTTAGTTTGATTGATTTAGCTAGTAAGTTTAATAAAGTAATTTTTAAATTTTTTCGAAAAAAATATAAATAATACTTTTAAAATATTTGAAAATTAGAAAATATATTTAATGTAGTAAGTAGTAAAAATTATTTTTTAAATTTTAAGTAAAATAGTATAATTTTTTTAAGTTTTTAAATTTTTTTACAAAATTGTGTATTTTTAAATTAAATTGATTTGATCTGATTTTCAATTTTAATCAATTTTTTTTTTATTTTGACTGATTTTTTGAGTGAATGATTTAAATATTGAATCGAATTGGACCAATAATTGATATTCAATTTTATCGGTTCAATGGATTGGTCCAATTCTAAAAGTATTATTTGAAAATATTATTCAAAACTAGTCATAAACTCATGAATTATGTAAAATGATTATCATAATAAAATTTAAATAATTATTTTTTAAAATTAATTAGTGAATTAATTAAATAATTAATTATTATTTTATTAAAAATTATTATGAAGTAAATAAAATAATAAAATAAAAATTTAAAATTTAAAATTATACATGCAAGTAGTTGTAATAAAATTTAAGCCCTATCATAGAAAGTAATTGTCTAAAAAAATTATTATCAAGGGGTTTAAAAAATTACATAATTGTAATAATTATGTATGTAGGTAATTGTATTAAAAAAATTATTATCAAGAGCTTAAATTAGCTTGTTTGATTTTGTAATCTTTTGTGAGGATATGCATTTAATATTTATACTAGTCACAAACTCACACTTTGCACATATAATTATAATAATAAATTTTAAATATATTTAATATTTTATTTTTATTAAATAATTAATTAATCAATTAAATGATTAAAAATAATAATAATTAAAATGAATTATTATTTTATAAAAATTATTATCAAGTAAGTAAAATAATAAAATAAAATTTTTTAACTTATAATTATATATAGTTAGTTGTAATAAAAAATTATTTATTTATTCATACTCATAATCTTATATAAGATAATTTCAAGAGAAAATTTATTAACTTAAACAAAATAATTTCTGATAATCAATCAAGTAAATATATTAAGTATTTCATAATAAAAAAATAAAATTAAAAGATAATTATAAACTATAAATGTATGTATGAGGAAATTGTAATAAAAAAATTATCTATTGATTCATCATTTTAATCTTGTGTAACACAATTTAAAAAAAAAAATTATTAAACTTGAATGAAATATATATTTAAACTATATATACATAATTGAGGTAGTTGCACTAAAAGTTTATATATTGATTTATATTTTCAATCTTATATAGTACAATTTTAAGATAAAATTTATTAAATTTGAACAAAATAATTCTTAACAATCTATTATACTGTTATTTGCTTTTATATATTTAAAATTTTGAATAATCAATAGAATTAATTTAAATTTAAATATTCTATTTAAAATTTTTACTTTTAGTTTGTCTATTTTTTAATTAAAACTTGTTTAGAATTTTTTTTTTAGTTTTTTCTAATTTTCTAATCAGAATTTTTTATATGATCTTAACTTCATGTTTAAAATTTTTATTTTTTTGTTTTCTATTTAAAAGGTTTATTGTTCTATATGACAATTGAGTTTTTAAAATTTCTATTTAGAATTTTTTACATGACAATTTTCTATGACATAATGTACAATAATGACATATAATTACATCATATTTAACTATTTGGCAAATGACAAACAATAGTTTAAAACTAAATTTGATACTTTTTATGTTTTATTTAATTTTTTTTGAAATGCCGGTTGGAATTACATCACATAAAATATTATTCACATATGATAATATTATATATAATTATTTGACAAATACAAGCTATTCTTTAAAATTAATAATATATATGGATTAATATTGATATTAATTTTGTAACTCGAGTCAATTAATTCTTTAGGATATTCAGGGATTTATATCTCATAGAAGGGAAAGACTGCCGTATTATGTGGCATATCTTGCTTGCCTATAACAACCCTGTCAACTGACTTTGCTTGTTATCATTTTAGGGGTCTTTCCTTTATTAGGGTGTCTAACCCATCTTCTAAGTTTTTATCCGTCCTATGTAAATATTTTCTTTCTTAATATATTTTATCTTTATTGACAAAAAAAAAAGGTGCAAATAAAATTACGAATATAATAGTAGATTAAAAAAAAAGTACTTTGAAGCATAAGTTTCAAATGTCAATCCTAACAGATTAGGGCAAAAATTAAGTATAATAAAAATTGAAGCGATAGAAGAATTTCATAGTTTTAAAAGTACATGTTTAATTTAAATTGTATGTTGGTTTAAACAAATAAATTGTAAATAATGAAAATTTGGTTTAAACAAATAAATTGTAAATAATGAAAATTTATTATCAAATAATCTGTTTCATATAGTGCAATGTTATGCTAATTATACTTCTTTTGTTATTGAAAATTGATTGATAATTTAATTATATGTAAAAATTTTATTTTATTTTATTTATCATATATGCATCATTTAAATATCTTACATATAAATAATTGAAGAACTTATCAAAATTACGTACACAGATATATATAACCAAAATAAAAAGAAAGCATACGTTCTTTATTTAATGCATCATTCAACTTACAGTTATAATACTTTGACATACAAATAATAATAAATAATAATTACATGATATATATCATATTTTAAATATTTAATAGATTTTCATAATTTTCATTTATACGTTGATTCATTATGTATCTCAATTTCTTAAAAAAGAATGTTATATTCTTTTTTTAACCTGCATCATTTTTGTTTATATATATCTATGAATATTGAAATTTTATACGTATTTATAATTATTTAAAAAATATTTTTATATTTAAGTATTAAATTTTATGAGATATTAAACTATTATTATGATATAATAGGATTGAATTAAAAAATATTATAATTGTATTAATGTTTTCTTTTTATAATTAATTAATAAAATTATTAAGTAATTTATATTATAAATTTAAATATTTAAAATAAATTTAAAATTTATATATATATATATATATATATATATTTAAATAATATTAAATAAATATCCATGCAATATGTGTACTTACGACTTGTTATTTATAATTGAGCAAGCGTGGGTTAGCACCGTAATGGGAATTAAAAGAGAGTTTACATTGTTGCTAAATACTAATATGGTTGTTTACATTGTTGGATTCTCCCTTCATCAATATGTTGAAAGTTTTATTTTTATAATGAGAGTTAAAGGAAGAGAATTACTTTTTATTATGTAGCTCAAGGTTTGTTAAATCTTTAATATAGATGTGATAATTTTTTATTTCATTCAAAATTTAAATTGAATATATTAAAAAATTTTGATTCAATCTAATTCAAAATTGAAGTTTAAAATGACCTGATTAAAAATGACCTAATCTAAATTTAATCCAATTCAAAATCCATCCAATTTCACTCGTTGTTCAACTTGAATTGATTTGATCTTGACTTAACTTGCAGTTCAATCTGATTGATTCGATTTAAATTATTAAATTATTTAAATTTTATTTAAATGTTAAAACAATATTTTATTTATTGTAGACTTGACTCTACCCCAACTCCTAAAAATAATTCTTTTTCCTTTTGACATCTTGACTTGATGGTTCAATTTAATTCATTCACAACTCAAATTTACTAGATGTGAACTCATAATAAAAAATATAAAAATTAATTTGATTTAAAATATCTAAATTTAAAAATAATTCAAGTTAAATTCATGCCATCTCTAATTCATGAACTACAAAGAAAAATAATTGCTTAGGATTTATACATTTTAGATAATATTTTATTTTAACACTTAAAAAACTTTTATTTTATTTTTTTTAAGACGAAAGAGAATGATTTTCATTCATATTATATATATATATATATATATATATATATATATATATATATATATATATATATTATTAAAGCTTACAATTTATAATAAATTATATTAATACTAAATATATTGAATTTGATTTAAAAAGCGATAATATTTTTTTATAAAAATACAATTATATCGATAGAGTATTGAACTTGGCATAACAATGAAGAACATAGTTCATTCAATGGCTATAATCTATAATTTGATATTTTTACCTTCAAACGAGTATAGTTAAATTACTATAGAAAATAAATCTATTGTTTCAATAATATTATTAACCAATCCTATATAAAATGATAATGACTTTCATATAAGAGAAATTACACTTTTATGGAAAAAAAATTAAAAAATTCCATTTAAGTTATAAGAAAAGAAGATCATAAAAACAAATACATATTTATATGTATTAAAACAAAAAAAAAATATTATGTAGTAAAAAAATGAAATCATAAGTTTTTGTAGGCTAACTTTAAAGGATGAGAAAAAAATTAAGAGAAAAAGTAAAGAAAGAAGACAGATAGAGTTGGTCCTAAAAAATATCTAAATTATCTTTGCTTTCATATTAATTCCGTTAGCATATAGGTATACCATAAGTTTAAAATATTGTCGGCGCAAAGCATCGAATCTCTACTAACTAGAATCACCACTAATTATGATAAGAAACTAAGAGGAATCATACAAAACACGCATAAGCCTGCATTCTTGGAAATTGAGGCGAAATGCAAACGATGAATCTTACGAGTATTAATATAGTATATACCAACCAATTGAAATAATAAAATGATTTCTCTTTGATTTATTTGTTATTTATAATGTTAATAATTTACCTATCATAGGCATGATATGCATATTTGAATTTTTTAACAAAGAGAGTATGTAACTGTCCAAATACAAATTAGAAACGTACAAATTTTCATCTACATTTTTCTTCCGCTTGCTTTTTTTTTTTTGGTACATTGTTGCATTCAGATAATTGCAAAAATGTGTAAATCATAAAAAATTTTAAATTTATTGACTTATTACAAATAAGATATCACACTTATGCACATAATTTTTATATACATAATTTCATATATAGAGCACTTCAATTTATGCATTATCTTACTTCATAGTTATTAGTAAATAAAATAATTTATCTCTCTCGTTCTCTTCTATAAAATTGTTAAATTATTTATTATTTTAACATTAAACATTAATATATCTTAAAGAGTTCTTTCAACAATACAAATCATAAACTATAATTTCATTCTTTTGGACTCCGTATTATGAGTAAAGTCACCACCTATAATAAGCATATATCTAATAATAATGAGAAAGAGCTTCCTTCACATCAAATGATAAACTGTAATCTCATCCTTTGGAATTATGTCAAAAGCAAGGCCACCAATTACAATAAGCATACATCTCATAATAATTGATAAGAATTTCCTTAATGTCAATAGACAAAAATCATTTTTACTAACGGATAAAAACCACAAGAACTCTTTCTATTGATCTTGGTAGGACGTTTTTTTTTTTTGGAATAAGATTAGGAGAGAATTTCAAAGGTAAACCGAACATCCCAACTAAGTTGATACCTTTATAGCACCTTAACTTCATAAAGACTCTTCAAAGAAAAAATTATTAATGAAAAAGAGAAATATACAAATAGTCAATCAAGAAAACTAAACAAACATATTGCTTTCTCTTCCTTGTCCATCCATCATAATTAAAGAATTACAAAATTGCAGAGTTTGAAACCACCACATAAAGCTATTTAAATTAACTGCTTCTTTAGCAAGCCTATCGACAACCTAATTAGCTTCCCAAAAAGTATAAGTTACCACAAGTTGCATCTGAGAAGTGAGAGATAATCAACGAGATCAATCAGTTAGAAGTTTCTAAGGAACATCTAAGCTCTTAGATCGGAACATGTGAAGCACATAAGTAGAGTTTGTCTCTAACTAGAGATGTTTCCAGCCTTGAAGGGAAACTCTTTCAACAACAAACATGGCTGCTTGAAGTTCATCTTTAAAGGCATAAGAATAACCTAAGGGAATAACAAAACTGTTGTGAAATAAGGGTAATAGTAATTTAATAGTACAATACACCACTACAATTATACCCTACAAAATAGCTATTGAAAAATAAAGACAAAAATAAGAACACCAAAATTTAATAAGGTTCAACCAATTATGTCTATGTCCTCGAACATTACCAAAATTATATTTCACTAAGAAAAAGACTACAAAAGTGAAATATTACAAAAGAGGAAAAAATATTGAAAATTGTCTAAGAGATAAGTAGACAATTTTGGGATAATAAAACTGAAGGAATTAAGGCTCTATTTATAACAAAAAAAACCTCCTTTCCCTTTGTTATTTCCCCAATGTGGGATATTGAAGTGAGCCAACATAGTTAATAAATCTTCACCTCAACGAATTTCAACATCTTTAATCTCTCCTCAAACAGCCTTTGATAGTGTCTCCAAATTCAACATCAAACTTTAGCAATATTGATCAAGTCCAAACAAAGTTAGAATTTGACCGCAGTGATAATTTTTGTCATCATGTCAGCAGGATTCTCAGTGGTATGAATTTTTTGGATTCTAACTCCACCTTCTTCTATAATCTCTCTCACAAAGTGATATCGAACATCGATGTGTTTCGTCCTTGCATGATAAATTTGATTTTTTGCTAACTGGATAGTCCTCTAACTATCACAATGTATTTGGACGTATTTCTGCTAAATTCCCAATTCACTAAGTAACCCTTAAAGCCAAATTGATTCCTTTACAACTTCTGTGATTGCCATATACTCTACGTCTGTAGTAGACAAAACAACTGTTGACTGTAAAGTAGACTTTCAACTAACTGGTGCCTTTGTAAGAGTAAATACATAACCAATAGTTGATCGATGTTTATCTAGATCTCCAGCAGAATCTGAATCACAATATTCGACTACACACTCACTGCTTTCCTACTCAAATATCAATCCAAAATCTATGGTAATTTTAATGTACCGTAGAATCCATTTCACAGTTTGTCAATGCTCTTTTCTTGAATCATGCATATATCTGCTCACAACCCCAACTGTTTGTGAAATGTCGGGCCTTGTACAAACCATAAATACATCAAGCTATCAACAACACTTGCATATGATAGTTTTGACATGTACTTCTATTCCACATCATTTTTTGGTGACATAGAGGCATTAAGCTTAAATTGAGGAGTAAGCGGAGTACTAACAAGTTTTATATTTTCATTCATGACAAAACACCGTAGTACCTTTCTCAAATATTGTTTCTGAGTCAAACAAAGCATCCTCAATTTTCTATCTCTGGTAATGTCATGCCAATAATCTTCTTTGCTTTGCCTAAATCCTTCATTTCAAACTCCTTTCTAAACTAAGTCTTCAATTTCTCAATTTTTGTCTGACTCTTTGAAGCTATCAGCATATCATCAATATAAAGAAGAAGATATATAAAGGATCTGTCACAATGGTCGTATTTGCTCTTGGTGTACCTCTGCTCTATCATAAACTTGTCAAATCTTTTGTACCACTGCCTTGAAGATTACTTCAACCCGTACAAAAATTTCTCAAGTTTAGACACCAAATTTTCTTTTCCAGCAACTTTGATCCATTCTGGCTGAGTCATGTAGATTTCCTCTTCCAAGTCTCCATGTAAAAATGTAGTTTTTACATCTAATTGAACTAGTTCTAAATCCAACTGTGCTATTAAAGCTAACAAAATTCTAATGGAAGAATGCTTCACAACTGGAGAAAATACCTCATTATAATCAATTCTCTCCGTCTGAGCATAGCCTTTAGCCACCAATTTTGCTTTGTAGTGAACATCATCTTGACCAAGAAATCCTTCTTTCCTTGCAAAGACCCATTTGCATTCAATTGCTTTATTTCCCTTTGGGAGAGTAGCAAGTTCCCAAGTCTGATTTTTATGAAGCGATTGTATTTCTTCATAGATGGCAATCCTCCACTTTTTTTCTTCTAAAGTTTGGACTGCCTTAGTAAAAGTGGTAGGAATGTCATCAGCTACGACTGGAGATGTATGAGACACTATATCAACATAGTGACCAGACAATCCTGTCAACTTCTTATAAGTCACCATATCAGCAAAATGACTAGACATTCTATGCACCCTCTCTAACCTTCTAGATGTACATGGTTTAAGTTGTTGAGAAAGTCTCTGAACTCCTTTCTTTTTAGAATCTCCTTCTACTGTCGTATGGGTTTCAACACCTTCTTTATCTGTTGGGATTACTATTCTCTCAAACTCCACCTGCTTGGGAGTATCATTTAACTGCTCAACATCCACCTTTTTTAACATGGTAGATTCATCAAAGGTGACATCCCTGCTAAAAACTTTTTTCTTTGTCTCTGGGCACCATAGATGATAGCCTTTTATGCCAGAAGTGATCCTTATGAATAATGTTTTTTTCACTCTTAGATCTGACTTTGACTCTTTAACATGGTAGTATGCAGTAGAACCAAATACATGTAAGGAATCATAATCTATAGCAAGCTTTCCAAACCATTTCTCTAATGGTGTCTTTCCATCAATAACAGTAGATGGTAGGCAATTAATGGGATGACATGCATATGTTATAGCCTCAGCCCAAAATCCTTGACCCAACCCAACATTGGATAACATACATCGAAGTTTCTCCAGTAATGTTTGATTCATGCATTCTATCACACCATTTTGTTGTGGTGTAAATCTAACAGTGAAATATCTGACAATGCCTTCATTTTCACAAATTTTCTCAAATAGATCGCTTTTATATTCTCCACCATTGTCTATTCGAAGATAATTGATCCTTTTGCCTGTCTGAGTTTCCACAATCTTTTTCCATTTAAGGAAAACTTCTAACACTTCATTCTTTATCTTCGTTGTGTACACCCATACTCTTCGAGAATAATCATCAACAAAGATGACACATAATAGTGTTTCCCTCCCAAAGAACTAATTTTGGAGGGACCCCAAACATCAAAGTGAACATAATCCAAGATACCTTCAATATTATAGATTGTTGTCCTAAATTTGACCCTTATATGCTTCCCTTTGATGTAATGCTCACAAAAGTCCAATTTGCAAGTTTGCACTCCTTCCAACAATCCTTGCTTAATAAGAAAATTCAAGGATTTTTCTCCAGCATGCCCTAAATGCATATGTCATAGCTTGGTTACTTCTGATTCTTGATCATCTATAGAAGTTGTTGCTGTTGTTGTCCGTATAATTGTAATATCCAGATAGTGGTATAAATTGTTGTTCTTTCGAATTCCCTTCAATATCACGCGTGCACCAGATATAATCTTCATCACTCCATTTTTCACTTTCACCTTGAACCCTTTTGCATCTAGGGTCTCGACAAAGATGAGATTATTGCTTGATTTTGGCACATAACAAACATTTGTTAAGGTGATGATTGATTCATTCTCATTTCTCAAGCGAATCAAACCAAGTCCATATGTTGTCAAAGGGATGTTATTTGCTGTGTAGACAACTCTACCATTTTTAAGTATTTTAAAATCAAAGAACCATTCATTGTTGGGACACATATGATAACTACATACTGAATCTAGTAGCCATACATCATAAAAGGCATTTGATGATGTAGCAAATGGATAATCTGCTACTGCATCATCAATTTCAGCAACACTTGATTTTGCTACAACTTTTACTTTATCGAGCTTACCTTTATTCTTAGTTTTGGACAATCCTTCTTCCAGTGCCTTTTTCTCGATAAAAGGCACACTCATCTTTGCTCAATTTGGGCCTTTATTTGGATCTCCCTTTCTTTCTCATACTTTGATTCTGCGAACGACTTCTAATTACCAAAGCTTCTGCATCTCTGCTGGAACTAACTTTTTATCCATCTTTCTTAGTTCATAACTATATAAGGTAGCACATACTTCTTTAAGAGATACAACAACCTTCCCGTGACGCAGAGTAGTTTCAAGAAACTCAAACTACTCGAGGAGTGATCTCAACAATATCAGAGCTAGATCTTCATCTTTAAATGTCTCATCTACATTCACCATATCAGTAACCAGCTGATTAAAACTGGTAACGTGATCATTCCTTATGGTACTCGGTACATAAGTGAAGCGAAATAACCTCTTCTTTATGTGAAGCTTATTCTGGTTGCTTTTCTTCAGAAATTTTTCTTCTAGTGTCTTTCATAAATTACTTGCAAAGGTTTCTTTTGAGAATGCATACCTTTGCTATCTAGAAAGGCATGATCAAACTGTACCACATGTCAATCGATTGATCGACTTTTAATCTTTCTCCTCAATGTCATCTAGTTTCTCATCTTCAATGGCAATGTCTAAACCTTACTGAAAAATAACATCTAGAACCTCACTTTTCCACATACTGAAATGACTTGTGCCATCAAAGATTTCCACAGCCAATTTTGAATTTGCTACTGCAGTTCTTGCCCAGATGGACTGTGATGAAACTGTCGACATGGTAGGTGTGAATATTTTTGAAGAGCTCTTTATTTCCATTACAAAATTCTATAATACCCTTCAAAGCAGAATACAATAAGCCTAAGAAAATCTTTTCTGATGTGAAAGATCAGATTAAACTACAATCACAAAGCATATTAAGAGTAACTTTTGGCTCTGATACCAATTATTATGGAATAAGGGTATAGTAATTTAACAGTATAATATATCACTACAACTATACCCTACAAAATAACTATTAAAAAATAAAAACAAAAATAAGAACACCAGAATTTAACAAGGTTCGACCAATTATACCTATGTCCTTGGACATCACTAAAATTATATTTCACTAAGAAAAAAACTACAAAATGAAATATTACAAAAGAGGGAGAAATATTGAAAATTGCCTAAAAGATAAATAGACAATTTTGGGATCATAAAATTGAAGGAATTAAGGCTCTATTTATAAAAAAAAAATCTTCATTCTCTTTGTTATTTCCCCGATGTGAGATATTGAAGCGAGCTAACATAGTCAAGAAAAACAATCGTTGGCGAATCCTCTGTAGTTTATGAAAATGCCTCTTGCACTCGCTAATCCTAAACAACTAATAGCTGAACCATCGATATTCACTTTTAAGCAATTAAATGGTGGTGGCCGCCAAGTAATAAGAATAATAGAAGGGGCGACACTCGGACAAAGCTTAATGTTAAACCACTGTTAGAGAAAAAGATCATCTTGTGAATTATAAGTTGAATCGATCTTAAACAAATCAAACTTTTTTACCACTTTTAAAATGAAGCGCAAAGAGTTGAAGATAGGAATGTAATTGTCAGCAAAAGCCAACAAGTTTCTAGCATACCAAATGGACCAAAACCTCGTAATAATAGTTGACATAAAAAAAAGGTATCTGAGAACTAAACTGTAACTTACAGACTTTCTCAAACAAATCCAGGGTTGAGGAGGCAGTAGGAATAACAGCTTCAAAAGAATCACAAATAGCCAACCAAATCGAAGCAACATAGATAAAAAGATGATCAACACTTTCAAAAGCTGCATTACATAACCTACAAACTGATGTAATTACCATGCCTTTATAGCGACGATTGTCCTATGTAGAAATCTTATTATGAAAGATCTTCCAACAGATAATAGACTGAGCTGGTGGGATGAATTTTCTCTAAATATCACAACTCCAGTCACAGGTATTGAAATGTTTACGAAGCTGATCATAGGCAACCTTACATGAAACCTTCCCACTCAAAGAATTCTTCCAAATCAAAATATCATGACTCAAATAAGAATGTTTAAACTGCTTAATTTCCTCAAAAAGAGAAGGAAAGCAAGGGCAAGAGAGGGATGAATATGCCAGTGCTTGTGAATGAAGAAACTGGACAACAAACTAAAGAGAAACTTTTGCTGATGCAAAAGAACATTCAACTTAGAGGCGAGAGTTTCACCTCCAATTATCATGCTAGAAATTTAAATTTGAATTCTCGCCCAAAAAGCCAAATAGATTCAATTTGGAAGCTGAAGTATGAAAATTTGTTGGAGCTCTAAATAGAAGAAGTGACAAGCGAAGGAAGCTTAACTTCATTAAAAAAAAGAGCACACAGGAAAGTAAACACAAAACTCTCCTGAGACTTTAAAAAATACACCAGTTTATATAATAAAGAAGAATTTAGAATCCTCAAGCTTTTAATTCCTAAACCTCCTTCATTTGTTGCGCTGCAACATTGAGACCAAGAGACCGAAACCAGTTTCTTTTAAGAGATAGAACCCGTCCAAATAAAATTTTTTTATTGCCCATTTTATCCTTTGAAGAAGCTGAATTGGCCATTTATAAACCATAAAGCTATGAATAAAAGAGGTTTGGATGATAGAGTTCACCAAACAACATCTATTAGCCATAGATAAGAGCTTGCCCATTCAGCTTTCCAAATATTGTCAGTAATAAATTATAGGTGCATTTGTTTAGGTGCTCCTTTAAAAACAAAAACATCAAGATACCTAAAAGGCAAAACACCAAGCTTTATATTAGAAATCTAAAGTAAATGCATCACTCTCCTTCTTGAAATAGAAGAACCAAAATAAATGTTAGATTTGTGCCAATTAACCATTTAGCTAGACAACCTCCCATAATTTTAAAACATGTTTGCAATGGTATGAAGATTAGTCATAGAGGCTTTACCAAAAAAAAGTAAATCATTTGCGTATTAGAAATGAGTTGGAACCTTAATGCCAACATACATAGAAGAAAATTGGCCTGAGATAGTAAGGTGAGATAAACAATGGCTGAGAAAATTTCCCCAATACTAAAAACAAAGGGGAAAGAGGGTCTCCCTGTCTAACCCCACAAGAGCAAGCAAAATACCCTTTGTTGAGCCATTTATAATAATCGATAATCGAGCAGAAAAAGGATATAAGAAATCCATTTTCTAAAGACATCATTGAACCCAAAGCAACGCAACACCTCAAGAATAAAATTCCAGCTCATTGAACTAAAAGCCTTACGAATGCCTATTTTAAGAGCCATATGAGCATGCTTATCAAGAAGATTGACAGACTCTGAAGCTTTAGAGATGCAATGCTCAATATGCCTGTCTGAAATGAAACCAAACTGCTCCTGGGAAACAATTTTACCGACAATTAAAGTAAGGCAATTTGCAATAATCTTAGTTACAATTTTATATATAAAAATTCCCAAGAGCTATAGACCTGAAGTCCCCAATATGAGTTGCTTCCAGGGTCTTGGGAAGAAGAACCATATTACTAGAACTGATACCCGGTTCCAAAACACCATTGATGAAAAGAAGGTCACTATCGCACATACATCACAACCAACAACATCCCAACAGTGAGTAAAGAAGATACTTGAAAAACCATCAGGACCAAGAGCACTAGAAACATTCATGGCAAAAATCGTAGATTTAATTTTTGACTCTATAGGAATACAGGTAAAGGCAATATTATCTTCAAGAGAGATTAAAGAACAAATAATTTTCTCGATGAAGCTATAGTCCATAAGAGAAGTAGTTGAATCAGAGAACAAGTCTTTATAGAAATCTACTACATGAGCTTCAGTGAGAGATCTGTCCTCCATAAGAACACCTTTTATATCTAAAACATGAATACTAGAAGTAGCATGATGATTAGAAATCATGGAGTGATAAAAATGCATGTTGCAGTCTCCATCAATTAACCACTTCACCCTACTCATCTCTTTAAAAGAATTTCCTGTTGTATGAGACTCTTCAAGAATACTATGAACTTCCAATTCAGCCTGGTGCAAAGCTTCAAAATGCCTGAAGTAGCAATTTGATTTTATATCTCTAAAAGAACTTGAGAATCTCTCTCAATTTTGTTAAAATATGATTCAAAGTATTGATCGAGAATTTCCCTGGTCTGTTAGTTTGTTTTTTCTGTTTCCTTTATTTAAGCAAGTTATTTACTGTTGCAAATAAATAGCTTTAGTGGGATTTATTGACCAGATTTTTGGCTTTGTTTATTTTATGTAAGCCTATATATATAGGCAATGCTAGCTTGTTTTTATTATGTATTAGAAGTAATAATATATCAGTGTTTTATTTGTCACAAGTCTGCTCTGTTTGTCCTTCTTTATATTCACTTTTTCTATCATTTTTGGTATCAGAGCCTGGTCTGGTCCTTTGGGCAATTGACTGAAACACGAGAGTAATGTGAGAGATGACACTAAATGGTTTTTTTTCTTCTTCACAGCCACTCATACCTATTTTTACAGGTGGAAAGTACGAATTTTGGAGTATTAAAATGAAGACTCTTTTCAAGTCTCAAGATCTTTAGGATCTGGTTGAATTTGGCTTTGTGGATGTTGAAGACCCAAATGAAGAGACAGAAGAAAAATTGAAAGAAGCCAAAAGAAAAGATGCTAAAGCTTTATTCTTAATTCAACAAGCTGTCCATGAAACAATTTTCTCAAGAATTGCAGCATCAACAACATCGTTAGAGGCTTGGAAAATTTTGAAGAAGGAATTTCAAGGTTCCTTGAAAGTAATGACGGTAAAATTGCAAACTTATGGACATGATTTTGAAACGTTGTGTATGAAAAGCAATGAATCTATTCAAACTTATTTGTCTAGAGTTTCTTCTCTTGTTAGTCAAATGAAATCGTATGGTGAAGATATTTCTGAAGAAACTGTTGTTGCAAAAGTTTTAAGGAGTCTTACTCCAAAATTTGAACACATTGTTGCTGCTATTGAGGAAGCCCATGATTTATCAGATTATTCATTTGATGAACTAATGAGTTCCATG
>CATIWR010051889.1:0-13432 GCA_949677035.1 Omphalea diandra | reverse complement strand
ATTATATAAATTACTATATAATCATTTATATATATATATATATATATATATATATATATATATATATATATATATATATATATCACATTTGGTTGGTTTGAGTCAACACTTTTTTTGTATAGAAAACTGAAACCAAATCAAAAACGAAAATTTTTTGAAACCGATTGACCAAAATTTTTAAATTGGTTTCAATCCGTAGGCTCCTTGGATCTTTTTGCTCACCCTATAGTCTAGTACTGTGATATGACTCATCAGTTCATTATCATGTAGTTTCTTTCGATGACCAAACAATCTCTAATTTATTAACCCAACTGTGATGTTGATAATGGAACTATGGGTGAATGGCTCTTAAAAAAAATCCAACTGGTGAACGAATCATTGACTGACCTGTTCTCAGTTGGTTTAATTCAATTAATTTGGATGAGTCAATTGTTAATTTTTTTAAAAAAAAATTCATATATAATACTTACAATATTTAGAAATTAAAAATATATAATATGATTAAGTAATGAAATATATTTTTAATATTTAAACTTTCAATAAAATAGTATATTTCTTAGAAATTTTTAAATTTTTTCATAATATTACATAGTTTTAGATTGAATTGATTTGGGTTAATTGTCCTAAATCCTCTGACATTTGTCATATTCATCTCACATTTTTTAATATTATACTAAGTCATTTATTACATTTATTTCGTTACACTAAAAAGTTTTTCCTAGTGTTAAAAATTTTAATTTTTAACTCATTTGATTTCAACTTGTAATAAATACTGTAATTCATTATTTTTGTTCAATAAAAAAATAATGTTTTTATTGTTATACATGTTTAACATATATGCTTTGTTTGAAAACTCAGACTTCGAAAGAATTCAATAAACAAATAATTATATTTTAATATATATTTTATTTGGAAAGACTATTTTGAAATTAATGCAATTGTTTCATTTAAAAAAATAATTTGATGAAACAATAAAATAAAGTAAAAAAAATATAAGATTTTAAAAACTCATTGCAATGAAAAAAATTAGATAAAATTAATCCTATAATTTTATACTTAAATTGGCATTATGCTTAAATTTAATATTCCAAATAATAGAATACAATTAAATTTTATCAATATAAAATATGTTTCAAATCCAAATAATTGAATTTTATCGTTAAAGTGAGAAAATTATATTAATAAAGTTTTTGTCCGATAATTTATTTCAAACAAGTCATGAAGAAATAGATTCATTTATAAACATTAAAAGAAAAGAATAATTTCCGAAGCATATTATTTTTTTATTTAAAAAACTAAAAAAAAAAGAACTCTATATAATTATAGATGTCAAAGAATGAATGATTATTTGTATAATTTATTCAAATTTTTATATATTCATTTCTCATGTAAACAAATCGGGGGAAGAAAAAGAGTGAGTTACTGGATCGAAGGATACATTTTGAAGTGTTGTAGGATATACTTTCCAGTGTGACTGCACGTGGCACCTATATATCTTATGGTTAGCTCCAAATCTAGAATCCTATAGATACCTATTTATTATACTAGCATCCTGCGAAAGAATCTGAATCTGATATTGAATCCTAAAATTGGATAAAGTCAACTAACGCCTTATTTGATTCTTATTTCTAAATTAAAATTGAAATTAAAAAATAAATCAAATAAAATTAAAAATTATTATTATTATTATTTATATAAATATTTGATTTATTAAAATCAGAATCATTTTTTTGGCATAATCTTTTATCATAGTGAAATTGATAATTAAATATAAAATGTATAATATATTATAATATGAAATTCTTGTGTTATTTTTATTTTTTAATTAAATTAATTATACTTTTGTTATTGTATTATTATTTAGAATTTTTAATTTTATATTATTTTATTATTTAATTTAATAATTTAGTTTTGATATTACATGTCTCATATGTTAAACTTTTATTAAATTAATCAAATAATATATGTTGAACTTGATTTCCATGAGAGTGAGAATCTCATTCATTAGGAAAAAAAAAAACAAAAACAAAACAAAACAAATGATTTCTTTATTTGAAGAAATTTCATTTTGATTCCAAAATATTTTTAAATGAATCAAGTGTAATGAATCAAAATCACTCATTTTAATTCTAATTTTGAATTTTTTTTTTACATCAAACTTTTTCTAGAATGGTCTTCTATTTCATCTCCTTGCAAATTGTTAATATTTAATTATATATATTTAAAGATAACAATTTCTTACTCATTTTTAAAATCCAACCTTGATGTTACTCAGAAAAGTAATTCAACATTACATGAATTGAAAGAAATTTTGAAATGATTTAAATTTAAAATAATCTAAAATTTATGAGTCAAACTCAATAAAATCTAAAAATGACTCTAAATTTTTTTTATATACATTAACCTGATAACTTAATTCATTATAATTTAAAATAATTCAACTCAAATTTACTAAAAAATAATTTAATCTAAAATTAATCTGGTCTAAACTCAATTGATAAATTTACCACCCTTATATATAAAAAAAAACAGACTTTAAAATGTGAAGATCATTATTTTTAAGATATTGATTCCCTCACCATATTACTATAAAATCAACCTGTAAGATACAATAAAACCTAAAATGCTACAGACAATGATTATTTAAGACTCTTCTAAAAAATTCTAACATTCTAAAATTTATAAAATAGAGGAATTATAGTTGAAAAAGAAAAAAGATAGTCTTTAAATAAATTTTTAATATTTATAGAAGCATATAGAAATAATGACCTTCTAAAAAAATAAGTCTATAAATAGTTTAAAATAATATTTATAATATTTTAGTATTATTTAATTTTAACTTTTATTATAAATAAGATTAAAATAATAAATTAAATTTCACAAACGCATACATGTTCAAATACCTTCATAAACTATTAAATATTCATGTATATAGCCTATTGGTTATATATACAAATATTTTATAACTAATTAAATTGTATTTAAAATTCCCTACTCTAAATTAATTAAACAAGTTAATTTAATATTTTTTTCAATATGAATTGTAAAAACAAACTCCTCTTGGACATCCAAAATACTCCTTTAGCCTAATCCTGGCTACCACCAACTTTGCTGCCCATTTCTAATACACAACCATAACCAAGATTCCAAGTTGGGCTTAGCTCTTGAAATGGATCCACATTCGACAACGTGTAATTATTATGCAGGAGAATAAAAGAATTTATCGTTGTCATTGAATTACAATTATGAAACTAACATCCCGAATCCACTCAATTGCTCTAGTTTTTAAATTTTGCTCTATTTACCTTTTTTTTTTCTTTGAGGAAATCTATTGGCGTTTAATTAAACGACAAAATACAAATAATATCATAGTCCAGAAGAATATAATTTCAATTCGGTTAGTGAATAAAAAAAAAAAAAGAAGATATTTCATCTTCCTGGAGAACAGTGACGGTAGCGTGGGTTTGCATGAAAGTTTGTCTCTTATGTCTCCAACAATTTTATATATATTTATAATTTATTTTCTTTCTTTTATTGGTCTTAGTATTTGGTGAAACGTGGATTCATTAAGAGGGAAGGAGAGAATCTCAAATAGATTATGCAACAATCAACATGTAAAAACAATAAATGATTCAAATAAAATAATAACAAAGAAGTTTTAGGGCTTTGTAAGATTTATTTATGTCTACATCCACAAGTTTCTTTCATTTATTTTTTCAGAAAACAAATTAGAAGACTTGTCCTATTAACTTTGTGTTTGGATACAGCTTGCAATTAATGTAGTGTAAGTATGGACCAGTT
Organism: Omphalea diandra; assembly: GCA_949677035.1. Taxonomy (NCBI): domain Eukaryota; kingdom Viridiplantae; phylum Streptophyta; class Magnoliopsida; order Malpighiales; family Euphorbiaceae; genus Omphalea; species Omphalea diandra. Next base: position 9,631 of record CATIWR010051889.1, on the reverse strand, counting down.
TCTGCTTTTTTCCTAATAGACAAAGTGCTGCCCTATTTATAACTTCAACATTCAAAATTAAGTAAGTTTTACGGTGACAAATTTTATAAATCGTCAAATAATATAGTTTAATTTAATAATAAATAATAATTTTTATTTAATTTAATAATATTTAATTTTATTTCATTTAATAATGAATAATAATTTTTAATAATAAAAAAGATATTTTAATTTTCACCGCAAAATAGACCTTCAACTAAAATCCTCATCATTTGTTACCTCCCAATGAAATAAGAAAACGATAAATTTGATGTTTCAAACCTTAGTAGATAACCCCTGCAAGATAGACAAAGATGAGTGAAAAGAAGTTTAGTTGTCCTCAATTTTCACCTCAATACTTAAACTAGTTAAAAGATTATAGAAATTATTGAGAAAATATATCAGTAGATGACAATTTATACTTATTTATAGGTACCATATGAGTTCTACTATCGATTAAGATCTAAAATAATTGGATAATGGGTATGAGCAAATCAATATTTGAAAAAAAAAACATTAGATTTTGATAGAATATAAACAGTGTAGTATTGTATCTATACACAACTTTTTCGGATATGGCTCAATTCGTACTTTACGGGTTATAAAATTATTTTTTTAAAAAAAAAGTTAAACCATGAGTCTTTAATTTTTTTTTTTGGTCATAATAGAATGGAGTGGAAAGCGAGGAAAAGTTGAACCAAAGACCCAAAAGTCCTTATATATACAATCAATCAAACCAAGCTTGGGAGTCTTTAATCTTAAACCCAATCTATTGGTACTGTTTTATATAATATGGTGGGCATAATCATTCTGTAACATTCAAAATTTTTTAAACTTTGGTGCACGGAGTATGAAATAATAAGACTTACTTAAACTACTGAATCAAGTCACTATCAGAGAAATATGTTGGCTTAATCTACTGATAATAATTGTACGAATTATTAATTAAAAAAATTATCAGCTTAATTGTCCAAATGGACCTGATATGGGTTGTGTCACCTTCAAAAGAGAGTAACATTAAGAGAAGAAGTAAGCATACAATAGTTGGTAAATCATCAACAGCTAATAATAACAATAATGTTGATTTAAACATAAAGGTAGCGATTTAATTTAATACATTGTATAATGTAATTAAAAAGTCAGTAGTCACGTGATTGTGGGTGATGGGTCCATTTCAATTATAACTTGAAAATCCCACTTCCTATGATGATGATAGGCTCTTCCCTTCCCAGCCAGCGACAACAGAGAAAATGGCCATGGCTGCATGTGTGTTTATCATTTCCTCTTTCACAAAATAAGCGTCGATGAGTACATAAGCCATTAACTTACAGCTAAGAAGACATCCTTTTCAATCTCTCTCACATATATTATACTATAAAAAGGATGGATTTTTCTGAGAGTGGATAAGATGTTAGCTTATGCAAAAGCTTAATAAGAACGCCAGACATTGCATGCTATGTGGGGTTTTACAAAATTCTTAGATGCCAATCTTCACCTTTACCTTTGTTTTTCCACAACCATTAATTAAATTAGTTGATGTATTTGTCAAACTAAATTTCATGTAAGGATTCCTCCATTTTGGTGGCCATTTATTGCTTTTATTTTACTTTTTGAAAAAAAAGAAGAACTAATTTTGGTTATAAAAATATTAGAAAGACAATTCTATCAAATGTTTTCTTTTAAAATTCTGTGATAATAATAATAATAATCATAATAATAATAATAATAATAATAATTTTGTAATTGAAAGAACTGCCAATTCATTCAAAAAAATAATTTAAACTCAATTTAAAATTAAATGAGATCTAAAATGACTCGCAATTTTAGAGTTAAACTTACTTAATTTGCTAACTTGAGTCATTCAACAATAATTCAATTTAAAACATTTAAATTTTTATTTAAAAGAAAAATAATATTTTTATTTAAATAGATTAAAATTATGAGTGGCTATTTGATTTGAAAGTAAAAAATAATTTGAAACTCATCTACTTACAGTTCAACAAAACCTATTTAAAATTGATCTTATTTAATTCCATTTAATTCAATGCATTTTTCATCTCTAATTGAAACTAAAAACTTTCATAAATATTTTTTAATTAAATAAAGAACAATTGAAAACTATAATTTTTTTCACTTCCAAAAAAGAAACTATAATCTTTTAAATGAATTAAGTATAAATTTCCAATCTCAAATTTCTAATTAACAATGCATTGCATTTGCTAGTTGGAATTAGAGAAAGAGCAAAATTAAAACGACAAAAATAAATTAAATGATGAATGCTACCCGCCAGTCTTAGACATGCTGTTGCTAAATAAAATTCTTCAAAACCAAAACAATGTTTAGTTGGCAAACATGTGAATAATGCAGCTTTTTTGCCTTCCAAGTCCCAACACCATGGCCATACCCTCGCACCTTAACCCGCTGCTCCACACTTCACAACTAGCCAAGCCATTGGCCAATATGACCAACCAGAATCTGGTCCCAACCCACAGATAAACACTCTTTCGCTCCCATCTTCAAACCCCTACTACCATTATTCACAACTGTGCAGAATTACTGCCACACATTATTTTTATTAGATATAACATATGGACATTATAGTAATATCAGATAACAAAGCAGGGTATTTTGGGAATGATGAAGAAAAAATGCAACGTCGTTACATGATGACGCGGATATAGAGAGCGGGCATGCATCTTAGGAGCTTGCGTACATGCCATATTGCTCCCAGAACGACAGATGCCCATTTCTTCCTTTTATCTGCCACGCCACTCCCAACCTGCCCATTTCTTACCCACATTACATCACGTTATACATTGCTTCTCCTCTCTCTCTTACCTTTATATAATCTATCCTCAAACTTAGAATAAACAATATGATATACCACTGAAATCTCACTCACACAGTCTCTCTGTCTCTCTCCTTGCGTCCTGTAGATATTTACCAATAAGCACCACACCAGCATTGATATTGTTTGTTGTCATTATCTGGAGTACTGCTGAATTTACTTCCTGATGGTATACAGTTATTCTCGACAGTCGTGCATTGAAGTTTCTTGGGTTTTTCAAGGAATGAACTCTGTTATATTATATTATATGTATGCTGAATCTAATCTGCTCCTATCTGTCGCTCTTAAATGTCAATATGGACTATGGGGTTGTGTTCTCCTATTCTGTTTCTGTTCCGAGTTGTTGAATTGGGTTTTAATGGGACTTGCAGATTTAGTACCAGAGAGTGAATATTGTTGTTGTAGTAAAAGATGAATAGCAGAGTCAGGACAAGGTTCCAGTCCATCAACGGTCCTGAGATGTCTGAAAATGTAAGATTGTTTATCACTCCCGATGTCTAAAACTGTGTTCTTTTAGTCTTCAATAGTTTTCTTCTTCTTATTTGCGTTTCTTCTTTTTATTTGCGTTTAGAAAAACGGTTTCTACTGCACTTACTATATAGTCTATCGATATCATCTAACTCCATAACTTTGACAGAAACTATGGGTTCCGTTTCAATATGGAGATCCATAACCTAAAATCCTGGTAAAAGTAGTCATCGTTAACGGGAATCTGAAACGGGTTTTCAATTAAATTTGTAATTAATGTAATCTCAGTTTTTCCTTTAGTTTAGATTTCTAATTGAACGTATTGATTCCCTGAAACTTTGTTTAGTTATGATTTGTTCGAATGATCTTTCTTTGGATTTCTGGTCTAGTCTTTATTCTTCACACTGTATTTTTGTTACTTCAATTTAATTGATTATACTTTCTATTTACCAATCTGGGTTGCAATGTAGGGGAAGGTCGAAAAGATACAAGGGAACAAGCAGAGAGATGCTACAAAAGCAGCTAAGAAAAATCGACAAGCCTCGGGCAAAGAAAGAAAAATAGCATTGCAACAGGACGTATAATCCATCTCTCTTTTCTATTTTTCTTTTCCTAATTCAGGACTCATGAGTACATTTGTTTATCATTTTCTTTATTTGTTTTTACTTTACTGGCATTTGCTTTTCTATCAATAAAGGAATCAAATTTTTTCTCGTTCAGGTTGATAAACTAAAGAAGAAGCTGAGGTATGAGGAGAATGTGCATAGAGCCCTGCAGCGAGCTTTCAATAGACCACTAGGAGCTCTACCTCGTCTTCCTCCTTATCTGCCTGCAGCTGTACGTCATTCTTAATCTCTCTATGCTCAACATGAATATTAATCTCAATGAACGCTTTTAATTCATTGAACAACTGTATTTTAGTTGAATAGGAATTTTGATACTGGATTTTAGTTCTTTTAGACGCTTGAGCTTCTTGCTGAAGTAGCCGTCTTGGAAGAGGAGGTCGTTCGGCTTGAAGAACAGGTCGTGCATTTTAGGCAGGACTTGTATCAAGAAGCTGTCTACATTTCAAGCTCCAAGAAAAATGTGGAAAGTTTTGCTGACTTATATGACCTGTCCCCAAATAAGAATCCCAAATCAGAACATACCAAGACCGTAGCTCGAAATTTAGTTGAATCCATTATATTCACAGTCGGGCATTTGCCATCTCTCTCTGGTAAGTAGGAGGTTCGAGTAGACCATGATCGGTTGACAATGCATATTTCGTTGCCAGCAATGAAATTGCAAAAATTACCTTCATTTCTTTATTCATTGATTGTTATTTTTACAGAAGATGGACAAGGGGAAGAGAATCAGTTGTGTACTAATTCTGCAAATATCAACAAGAGTTCCTCAACCCATAAAGCTCAAATAAGCAAAACCCCGGTGAAAAGACCTTCCATCGACAATAAAACATCTGGGAAGCATTTAGATTCTCAGAAATTGCAGGTCGATATCATATAATAGTGTCACTAATTTAACCAAGTTATAGGGGTAAACTAACAAGAGTTGTATGATTATCCAGCTAGGATGCGGAGTAATAAGCCAAGAAAATGTGGAAGCAAGAAATGCTAGTTCTGCAGATGAGAGGCTACCAGTGGCTGACAGCCCAAACAAGATCTCTGAGGATATTGTGAAATGTTTATCAAAAATTTTCTTGAGAATGAACTCTATGAAGAGAAGGCGTACTGCAGATAATTTACCATTCTTATCAACATTAATTTCTCAAGAAAATGGGGAAGAAATTGAATATCGAGATCCCTATGGTATATGTTCAGAATCTGGGAGGAGGGATATTGGTCCTTACAAACATTTATTTGTCATAGAAGCTGGCACGATTAATCCCAACAGAACATCAAACTCTTTGTTTCTATTTCATCGGCTGAAGTAAGTTTTCTTCCCGGGTAAAAATTTTATCAAGTCATTGTGTGCTTTTTAGGATATTCATAACTTGCGTTTATGGTTGAGCAATTTTATGAATTCTCAGACTTCTACTTGGAAAACTCGCGTCAGTCAGCTTGCAGAACCTAATCCATCAAGAGAAGCTTGCGTTCTGGATAAACATTTATAATTCCTGCATGATGAATGTATGTGATGCATCTACAAATTTATGGATTCTTATCTATCAAGTTCCATGCTACATAAATGTTATTTTCTATAAAGTTTCCAGCATTGATAGAAAGGACAGAACCACTTACTATGCTTATCTTGGTTCAGGCATTTCTAGAACATGGAATACCAGAAAGTCCTGAGATTGTTGTTGCACTAATGCAGAAGGTATAGACTCATATTTACTGTCATCTATATATAGCTGCAATATTTTTGTGTTTCCAATGACTATGGCCTAGAAATAACTCAGCAAATTGAAAAGCTTTCTTCTCAAATTTCAATTTGAAGCTTATAAATTTTCTTCGATTTCATTTCTTAACATTTAGGCAACAATAAATGTTGGCGGACACTTGCTAAATGCAATGACTATTGAACATTTCATCCTTAGACTGCCTTTTCACTCAAAATATGTAAGTGGTGCCCATTTAATACTTCTGAAAATATCCAAGCTTAGTTCTAATTCGTGAGTCATCATCAGACCTTTCCAAAAGGAGTAAAAAAGGATGAAATGACAGCGAGGAGCAAATTCGGATTGGAGTTATCTGAACCATTAGTTACATTCGCACTTTCTTGTGGAAGCTGGTCCTCTCCTGCTGTAAGTTAATAGATAATGTGTATTGGTGTGACTTAATGCCTACTGCATTCATTTTTAATTCACAATTCTCCCTTGTGCTAATAATCAGTCATGAGCATATGGATGGTTGGTTCTATCAAACTATGCTATTAACTGATCAATGGAACTTCTCAAATGAAGGTGAGAGTGTACACTGCATCTCATGTTGAAAATGAACTGGATGTCGCAAAAAGAGAGTATTTGCAGGCTGCAGTTGAGATTTCAACGACAAAGTTTGCAATTCCAAAGTTGTTGGATTGGTATTTACTCGATTTTGCAAAGGATTTGGAATCATTGCTCGACTGGATCTGCCTTCAGTTACCAAGTGAACTAGGGAAAGAAGCAATTAAGTGTCTTGAGAGAGGTAAAAGCGAGCCTCATTCGCAGTACATCCAAATTATGCCATATGAGTTCAGATTTAGGTACCTTTTGACCACATAACGAATTTCATTTCATTAGTATTTTTGTTTCCGTAATTCTGGGGGAGCTGGAGCCTCAGTTTTGTATACAGCCATAGGATATTTGTCAAAGCTAAATGTATAATTTGATATTGTTGTAATTATTTGTAAAAGAGGGGGAATAAAAAAAGAGGTTCCCCTCTGTTAAGGTATTTAGACTGAAACTACACCTGTGGAAGGGAAAGGTTTATACATAAAAATGATAGAATTGTGATTTCTTGAGGCATCTTTTTTAGCATCTACAACTTGTGCAGAAAGTGCAACCATACTACTGATGGTGAATATTATGTGTTAATTGCATAACAGCAGAATCTGCTTAAATGTAGTTCTAATATAAGGTTAGGAGTATTTCTTTTGTCATTACTAGATACCTAAATGGTGTAGAAAGAGGACACGTCTACAAGTTAAAAACAAATGGGTTGTTGAAGTTTTAGATTGTTGGCTAGTAAAGTTTGATCTGACTTCACTAGAAAAAGCATTGAATCAGGCTACTTTCTTGTGAAATTGATTTGCCACCCATATTGACAACCATAAAATCAAACATGAGGGTCCTATCCAGAGCAATACATGGCAGTTTCATCAAAGGAAAAGAATATTAGCTGTAAACAGTAACAACCAATATCTCAGTTTTGGAATTGATGAACAGTTGAGTAGTCATACCCCTTAATCTCATTCCCATTTGAAGTCCGAACTAATTGTCAATATTATGGCTAGTAGCCCAAAAGAAAGCCCCAAAATTTCCTACTATAAGGTAAGCCATTTTAATCAATGCTTGGGACGGGTTGGTGCTCTTTCCAGACTCCCACTATGGCAGCTTTCATATTAATCAATGTTCCTTTCTTTCTTGCAACAACTTAAGCACATCATCACCATGTGCCTGATTGTGGTTGTAATTGATACCCGCAACCAATAGTTACTGCAATTAGAAGTTAGAATTTCAGCATATCCGGTTAGGATTGCTAAATGGCTTAGCGGCTTGGTGAAATATAAAGTTTGTCCCATGCTAAAGAAAATTTATTCAGGCAAGTAGGTGGTCCAAAACTTTTTTACACCTTTATGATGAATAATGGGGCTACATCGATCTACCTGCCTCAGTGAAGCAAAGAACAAAGTGCTTTTCCAAAGTAAAGGGTCACAACAACTCACAAGTCACAACTTACAAAAGCTAAAGCCTGAATTTGGTGGTTCTCGTACTTGGCACTGTTGAATTACCTCCCACAACAACTTTGCAAGATCTAAAAGGTTGCGCGAGGCCATGCTTGTCCACTGGCTATCGAAAGTGTTGGAGATGCTATTTTCGGATTTTCTTTCCAAATCAATAATAGAGAATGAATTAAAATGTTAAGTTTCAGCTGGCAAACACCATTCTCAATTATAACATTGTAATGGGTCAAATTCAGAATTTTGATTACAATTATAATTCATGTAGTTGAGATTTAATAAAAAGTTATGTATAAGTAAGCCTAATTAGATAGCTTAAGGTATTTGCTCTTTTTTTGTTTGGTTATAAGTTCAATTGTGAGGGGACCATTGGAGGATTAAGTGAATTCTTTCTTTCGCTAACCTCCACCATGGATTTCATTCCATTATCAACACTGAGAATTGGACATACTGCAGAGGATAGAATGTGTAACGTGTGAAGTTTTAATGGCATAACTGATCAATGTGGGTCAATTCAGTTTGTCATCAAATCTTTTTAGGACCAAGATTAAATATATAAAATTCCTATCTTTACCAAATTGGCCATAATTTTCCATGTGAAAATAAAGGAAATTGTAATTTATTTATTTATTTTACACTAAAAATTCTAATTACATCTTTATATCCTCCTAAATAAATTCACTACATCGATTATGTAAAAATTACAGATACTTTAATGTTAATAATTTGATTATATTCATACTGTGTTATATACAAGTGACAAACAGTTAGGTCGAGTTGTTTCGTGTTACATCACTTTCGGGTCGAGTTATTTGTTATTTAATTTTAAAATGTTTATTTTATTTTTATTATTTATGCAATATTTTGTCATAATTTATTAAGAGAGAAATAATAATGTTTTCTTAAAAAAATTATTTTTAGTAAAATCGATTTTATATAAAATGAACTTGATTAAAATTTTTGTTTTTATTTAAAAGTTTAATAAATTAGATATAATTTGTTTTTTAAGCAAATGACTATATATAATGAAAATAATTGAATTAAGTCAATACAAAATTATATTCAAGTAATATATCATAATTTAAATTAATTACAAACAAACAATAATGTCTAATGATAAAAAATCACTCATTATACAAAATTTTGTATATTATGATAAACAGTTGCGTAATAAAATTAAATTTATCTTAATATGTGATTTTATCGTAAGAAAAATCAAATTTATTACAATTATTATAAAATAAGCAAAGTTGTGATAAATTTCTTTTAAAATGATACTTTAGTATTATATATATTTAAATTATTTACAAGAACTTAATTAAAATGATAATTTAATATTATATATATATATTTAAATCTATAAAATTTATAATTTTGAATTTATAATTCATAAATCTCGTCATATCTCATTAAATTTTTTTTTCTCTCAATCTCTCCTTATAAATTTAATTTTTATATTTTAAATAATAAATTATTTAAATTATCTAAAATAAAAGCTATAAGAAATATTTTAAAAATCAATTATATGAGCTTAATTATGATGATATATTTATTTTTATTCAATTTGTTCTCATTTTTTAATTAAATTAAATTTATTATATATTTTTATTAGATAATTTTATATTTAAATTTAAAGAAATCTAAAAGTTTGAAATTTAAATTTATAATTTATAAATCTCTCAATCTCTCATTAAAAAAAATTATTCCATTCTCTCTTAAAAAAATAATTTATATATTTTAGATAATAAATTATTTAAACAATTTAAAATAAAAATATTTAAAAAATATTTAAAAAATCAGTTACAAGCTATAAACCTGTACATTTTCACAAAATTTATTCTTAAAATAAAAATTAAGGATTTATTAATTTATTATTTAAAAATATAAAATAAAATTTATAATTTTAAAACATAAATT
>CATIWR010051857.1:0-25206 GCA_949677035.1 Omphalea diandra | reverse complement strand
AGGACTACCAAGCATGATATATTGAGCAACTATTCCGCATTCTTATAAATATTTGGCAAACTCTCCCATATGTTAATCAGTGTCATCATATTTGTCATAATATTCACCCCTACGATCAGACCTCACAATTTTAATGACTTTTTCCAATTGTTTCTCAACCTCAGTTTTGAAAATTTTGAATATTTCAATAACATCTGATTTATCCTTTATCAAGTATAAATAGCCATAACAGGAAAAATCATCAATAAAAGTAATAAAATATTTATTGCCACAGATAATAAGTGAATAAGGTCTACCTAATATCAGTATGAATAATCTCTAGAAGATCTGAACTTCTATTAGCACATTTCTTTTTATTCTTAGTCAATTTACCCCTTATATAATCCACATAAACATCTAGATCCTCAAAATCAAGATAAGGAAGAATGTCATCTTTGGCTAGTTTTCTAATTCTTTCTTTAGATAGATGACCTAAACGTTTGTACCATAATGAAAAAGATTTTTCTTTAATTAAGGATCGTTTGGTCACAACGTTGGCTTCACAATCTCTCGCATCATCCAAACATAATCTATGTAAATTATCAAACAAAACACATTCACCAATCAATTTGGAATATAAAAACATATTGACTCTTTCATTATCAATAGTAAAATGATATTCAATCTTGTCTAAAACATAAAAAGAAACCAAATTTCTCATAAAAGATGGAACATAAAAAGTGTTCTCTAAAACTAAACAAAATCCATATTCCAAGACTAATCTAACTACTTCTACTTGTTTAACATATGTCTTCAAATTATTTCCAACTCTAAGCTTGGACTCCCTTTCACTTGGCTTTCGTTTGCTTATGAACCCCTGCAAGGCAATAGCAACATGAACAGTTGCACCACTATCAAGACATCAAAATTTGGTGGTACATAAACCATATAAGATTCAAAGCAAACATAAGCCAAAGTAATACCTTCATCTTTCTTTTTTAGCCAAGCTGTGAATTGATGACAATCTTTTCTCATATGACCTTCTTTATGACAAAAGAAATATTTCACCTTACTTTTGTGGACACTTCTAAAATCTCCCCCCTTTCTTGGTCTAATTCCTACCATTTCATTTAAAATTCTGATTCTTTTTAGGAGCATAATAATTAAGCTTAAACTTACCTTTATTCTTTTTAGGATCAGTCTTAGGTTGTGTCAATAGCATAACACCTCACCCTTTTCTTTTCTGATTTTCTTTTCTTCAGCATCACATTTGGTTATAAGGTCATTAATGGTCCAGGTGGTGTTTTGGGTGTTATAGGTAATCTTAATTTGGCTGAATTTAGGAGGCAAAGTGTTTAAACCTTGGTAGACAATAAATTCATCAGAAATCTCAAGTTTAAGACCCTTAAGTTTGGTTTGGAGGTGAACCATATTTAGAATATAATCTCTCACATTCCCACTATGGTTATATCTCATACCGGTTAATTGACTCGTTAGGGTCCCAATTTTAGCTTTATCGGATACAAAGTATCTATCTTCGACAGCAGCAAGAAAAATTTTGGCAGTAACATCAGTGGGCAAACTACTCCTAAGGTATTCAAGAATAGTTTTCCTCATAACCATTACACTGAGACGATTTGATCTCTCCTATTTAGCATGCAGTTCTTTTTCATCAACATTACTTTCACTGGTGGGTTTAGAAGACTCGTCTTCATAAAGGGCATAATCAATCTCACCCATTCCTAGGACAAATAAAATGTCATCTTTCAACTTCTTAAAGTTGGTTATTAGTCGCAGTACTGTTGTTGAGACTAAATGATACTGTTTGTGACAAAACAAAAATATGTATTAGAATTGGGTTATACACAAAAATCAAATTTATGATTTACACAATCTAGAAATTTCTGACATCACTACATATTCCCCTTTGGGCAAAATATGCACATGCAATAAAATTTCTAGTTATGAAGCACACAATTGAGATCACACTAGTTTCGAAAAATTTATTCCCTTTGGGCAGATAGACTCTCTAGACTAATGCACCTCTAAGCACAAATAATTTTTTCTCAACAAACTCTCCCAAAATCAATGTCATGGCCTATCTGTTTGTGCAGTGGTGTCTTCGCCGATCTAACAAATCAATAACAACACAAACCAAAACATCAAAGATCTCAACTCCCTATATGGTTCCATTTTCAAAATTCGAAACCTACAAACCAGTGGAATCGGGTTAACACAACTGAGGCTTGAGTTTTTTTTTTTTGTCACAGAATCGTGGCTTCACGGGCAACGACACCATCGTCGATCCTTATCCGGCAGGACGACTATTTGCCGATCTTGCGCAACAACCAATATACAAAGCATACAATCATTGATCATGCACCAAATGGTCAAAAGAAATCCAAAACTGCGAAATACAATTCAAAAAAAGACTCCAAGAATGCACAATGTAATTCATCCTTCTTTCTGTGCAAACCCTATAACACACCCATCAACAAACCGCGGCACCGGAAGGGTTTGGGAAAGGAGGGTTCTGATTCTCTAGTACCGGCACCACAAGCTTTTAGAGGGTTTTTTTTTTTGTTTCTTTTGTTGGGTCATTGATAGAAGAGAAGGAAGGAGAAAAGGAAGAAAAAAAAATGTCAAAAAACGAAAATGCGGGTTCGAACTCGTGACGTCTAATGAGACCAACATGCATCAACCACCGTCTGAGCTAATCGATTAACTCATGACGATTGAAGCAAATTTAATATATATATATCCAAGCGACACAACAACATTGATCGTCAAAATATTTTTTTTATTAACAATACAAAATATCTAGGGTTCTAAATCATGTACCACAATCATGCTCTGATACCACATATAATTATTTAATTCATGATTTAGTACATAAATTTAGAACACTAACATTAACAATTAAGCGGAAACAAATTGCATACCTATCTGCGTGTTAAATCCCAAATTACTTTGAGTCATGTTACAATCGCTGAAATTAAATAATTGAATAATATGTCAGAAGAGTTGAAAATAAAAGGTAGGTATTCCTCTCATTGACCTTCTCACAAGATGACTACAATTGACGTAACAACTAGGATTGTCAATTATGAAGACAGGAGAGAGGACATAACCTATTTATAATAAATTTTAACAGAGTCACCTATCACATGTCCATGTTAAAATAGATCTACACTAATCGTTTTTCATATCGGCTCACAAAAAGTGTCACAAACTCATAACTCAATTGATCACATTTTAATTGGATTTACCTCCAAATCAATAAATTATATTATTCAATCTATTTTATAAATAATTAAAATAAATTTATAATTAATATTAACCCACAAAAAAATTATAACATTAAAAACCCTCTACCAAACATCTCACAGCATTAGCGGTGAGTATTAAAGGAAAATTAATCTGTCAATCAATGAATGATGAAAAATTAGGATACGAGGGTGACATAAGTTGGTGACAGGGGATGTAATAAAAAAAAGCTGTAAATAATAAAGGGTAAAGAAATGGAAAAGAGAGAGACTTTTGTCTTTTGAAGGCAGGTCTGAGCTCTAATTATGTCAGACTCATGCAGAAAAAAATACAAAAGAAGACAAGGAAAGATTTCAGAAAGAAGGAAAGCACCGATGCTTCTGCTTCTGATGAGTCTATTAATCTCAGTGGACGAAGGAGAAAGAGAAGCACGTGATCTGTTTCTTCTTTTGTATACTCAGACTGAGCATCTTTACATGGCTCCCTTTTTCTTTTCTTTTGTTTTACTGTTTTTTTTTTTTTTACTGCATGATTTCAGTTGCCCAAAAGCCAATACTTTGTCATTAGGAATGTGGTTAGCACGCGCACTTACCAAAGTTATTAGTAGTATTATTGTCTGCAAACCAAAGCCGCATCCTCGAGTTTTGCTCCCTAATGAGCAGTGAGTAGCAATGTTTTCAAGAATTGGATTGCATCCTTCGATTATATTAATAAAATTAAAAATAGATTAATAATTTAATTTGATTTAACATAAAAAGAATTGATTAAAATAAAAAAATAATCAAAATTAAAAAATCAATCAAAACTGAAAATCAAATTAAAATAATTTAACCTAAAACAATTTGTGATAAAATTTAAATTTTCTAAAAAAATATACTATTTTTAAATAATTTTTTTTTTCTAATTAAAAATATTTTTAATTTGTAATTTTTTAAAAATGGTAAATTGGAAAAAACTCCGCTAATCACGTTGCATAATATATGGTTCTTTCTTTGGGTTCCTTTGCCAATTCATTTGGGTGTTCTTATGTTGGACTTTGGAAGCATAAAGCACATGAAAATCTTTGGAAAAAGTTCACTCCCTAATGATTCTCAGTGACTTCTGGCTACATCTGATGTCCCCAACAACAACAGTAAATTATCATTTTCAATAGTTATTGATTTTGGTTTCACAACTATTCCATTTTCAAGTTTATTATTTTGGACTAAAAAATAAGAAATTTGAGTTTGAATTTTGCTTTAAAAATAAAGAAAACTGAGTTTGAATATCTAATATTGTTTTGAAAATTTTTAGAATTTATTTAAACGTAAATGAAAATTGAGTGAAAATATACGTTTAGATTTATATTTTTATTTTTTTAATAAAATAGTTGAATAAGTCAAATCAATATCATAGATTATAAAATAAAATAGCTCTTTCATATTAATAATTCTTGTTAAATTAGTTATTATAATGAAAAGAAGAAATTAAACTCAAGACATTTTGTCTTTCATAAAAACATCAATTAGACTATTTCTAATTTGTACTTTTATTAAAATATAAATATCTTATTCATGTAATGAATTTAGTACAATTTAGTATAAATTTATTATTATAATTAATAAGTATAAAAATATTTTTATTATAACTTCTTTTAAAAATTTTCAATCATGTTAATAAAAGTTTGTATTTTGTAACTTGATAATAAACATGATTTATTATGTGATATTATTAATCAAATATTGATTTTAGGGTGTTTTTTAATGATTATGATTAAAAGGAAAATATTAACAAGTTGCATATTAATCACACTCAAACTTTCAATAAAGAAAATTACAGGATTACATGAAAAATCTACTTCCATTCTCATAAAAAAAAAAAAAAACCAGACCTCTTATGAAAAGGAACCTATATTACCATATAAATAAGAAATTGCAATAAATAAACAGATTTGGATATAGATTTTATTAAGATAAAAAATAAAAATTACACAAACAATATAACAAAAATTAATCTAACTTACAAATTTAGTAATAAATTAAGAAAAACTCACATATATATATTTAAAAAATTAATAAAAATAGAAAAAACTGAATAGTATTGATAAAATCTATTAGAAAAATTAGTCGATATACTAATTTAAATATTTTACTAACAACAGAGTGCATGTGAGAGAGAAGAGATGATTTCCTAATTTATATTATTAGGCTAAGCTATCAGTAGATGTTTGGTTGATTAAACTTAATAGCTATTTTCAGTGTTTTAAGAATCGAATTGGATATATAAATTTAAGAGTTAGATTACTGATTGATTCGATTAATTTTAAATTATTTTTTAAAATTACTTTTTATTTTTAAATGTTATAAATATATTTTTATTTTTTAATGTTTTATTAATATTTTAATTTTTAAATCAAATAATTAAATTAAATCGATTTAAAAATTATTAACCGATTAATTCACCCATTTCCGATTTTAAAAACACAGGCTCTTCTTGTTTCTTGAGGCAAACATGTGGCATAAGTCAATAGGCAATTGTTTAGCCGCTAAAGACTTGTTTTGGTTGGCACCAAACTTCTTCCATGGCAGGACCTACCCAACAAATCGTTGTCAGCTTGTCAAATTGCTAACAACTACTGAGACTGCTACTAATTAAGATAGATTGCGGTGTGATAGTAGAGAGATATTATGATACTGCAATTATGTGTTAGCAAGATACCGCTAATTAGTCAATTCGTGTGAAGAATGCCATATCGCTACGGGCGTTATTTAAAAAAATTGGAAAAAACAGGGCATTTCAATTTACAAATTAGTCCGCCGAGACCTTCTTCATGCAAAAAATGTCCCAACTTCTGCGGATAATGTAATTTGAATTTAAACCGTGATGGACGGTCACGTTTCCACCTCCGATCTGAGTCGGAGGGTTGGGACTGGCGTCAATAACAGTATAATATCTTTTTATTTTAAGCGTCGGAATTTTTTTGAAAAATCTAAATAATTTTAAAAAATAGTCGAATATTCGCTTAAAAATAATATTATAAAGAAATTTAAAATTGAAAAAGCGCTAATTTCTAAAATTTTGGATAGAAATTTCAACATTGCACACTTATACTCAATTCTTTACTGGAAAACTACCAATTCAAATACAGACGCAATTATTTCTTAAAGAAAACAAAAGCGACACGATGAACAAGAAGAAAACAACTGTCGGGTAATTGGAAGAAAATGGCTGCAATTTTCGTCCCTGATGCTTCTGGATTTTAGTAACCAAATTTCCAAGCTGACGATACAGATTGAGCCTTTTGCTCTTTCTAATCCTTTACTGGAAACTTGGAACTACAATACCCAAGGGCTGTTTTGGGATTTCACCATAAAGAATTGTTAATTGTTAATACACCATCTATGTATCTCCCAAATCAAAGAGTGCCTTATCACTGTTTCAAAAACAAACTGAATATATACAAATAATAATAATTACAAAGATTCAAAAGAAAAACACAAAAAATTATTGAACCAGAAGCACCTGCAATCACCTTGGCCCCTTTAGCATGACCTGGCCCATACCCACGCACGCACACACACGAAATATGGCGTGGTGTAGTCTATGTCTACGTCTAGCCCTGAATGTTTTTTTTTTTTTTTTGAAATCAGCTCTGAAAATTTGTCAAAAAACAAAGCAAGCTATAGAAAAGCCAAAAAAGCTCATGGTATGGTAATGCTATGCTGCTAAGCCAATATCAGCTTCTCTTCTAGTGCTATTTTATTTTTCCCTCATTATTATATTATTATTATTAGTATTGGAAGGAAAGGAAACCTAATTTCAAGTTTTGAACCAAAATGAAAATGCCTGATTAAGATTTACATATCAGGAGGAAAGACAAGTAGCTTTCAAATTTCTTCGAGTCTAAAAATGGACGCAGCAGCAGCGAATCACGACGTTTGTGATGGGTTATTCTGGTCAGTCCCAAAGCCTCTGCTCTCTCTTGTTTGTGTCACCCCTTTAATCTCCTGCTATGGGTATTTTTGTTTTAACTGTGGGTATTTTTGTTTTACTATTATTATTATTATTTAACCATTTTTGTCTTCTTGTTGCTCCTCTCTGTTAAAACTCTCTCTGTCCCTTCGTTTTTTGTTTCATTTTTATCTCCTCTTCAAACTTTTGCTGTTTATTTCCTTCGGATTTTGTTAAAATGGGTCTCTCTTGTTTGCTACTTATCGCTACCACCATCGTTGTGTGCTGATCTAAAATTCTGCTTAAAAAAAAACCCGCAGTTGTATGGCTCTTTAAAAATGGTACGGCACAAACGCAAGCTTTATTGTTATTGTTAGCATTCATTTCATATAGCCGAAGTGCAATGTATTTTAGTCTTTGAAAGAAATATTATTTTGATGTGTACCCAGATGAAAAAAATCCACATAAGACTGACCAAATGAAAGAAATCGAAATATTCTGCTGCATTTCGGAGCAAACAATGTTGTGTGCTTGTTCAGGTGAGCAATTCAAATTTGAAGAGCCACCGCAGTCGCCGGAGTCTCTGGCCACAAGGGATTTCTCAGCTAGTGGCCTTTCATCTAGGACTACCGGAGATTGGGATTCTAAACTCGAGGATATTCAAGTGGATGAAGCTGAATCCACTCTTAGAGAAGCTCTTTCATTAAATTATGAGGTGGGTTTATAGTTTATACTTTTTAGACTACTAAGATCATTGTTCCTGATTAATTAACCTACCTAATTTTTTTAATGTTTTTATTATTTGTTTTCTGATCTGAGTTTTTTTTTTTTTGGAGCTATAGGAAGCCAGGGCATTGTTAGGGAGGCTTGAATACCAGAGGGGGAACTTTGACGCAGCCCTTCAGGTATTCCAAGGTATTGATCTTAGAAGCTTAACACCTAAAATGATCAAGGCCATTGCTGACAGAACTCGCCAAAGGAAGCCACGGGCCAAAAGTGATATTGTGCCTGCTAGTGTAATGTCCATGCATTCGGTCAGTCTACTTCTTGAAGCAATCTTACTTAAAGCTAAATCACTAGAGCAACTTGGCCATTGTAGAGGTATAATTCAATTTTTTCACTCCCGCTAGCTTAGATAATTATTCATGTGCTTAATTTCGCTTATATTTGAGATGTACAGTTTTTGCTTGTTCTCTTTTTGATTGTATATTATGCAGTTCAATGAAGTCAATTTGTTTATAAATTTTAAATGAAACATAATTCAGTATAAGTTTGTGGCTTTAATCATAAGTGACACAACAATAGGATTTCACTGGCTTTAAATTGCACAAATTTTTGCGTTTGAAATAAATCCCAAAGGTTCTGATACTCATTTTATTCATTAGAGGCTGCGAAGGAGTGCAGAATTATCTTGGATGTAGTTGAATCAGCTCTGCCTAATGGTATGCCTGAAGGCATTGGTGAAGACTGCAAATTGGAGGAAATGTTTCACAAAGCATTGGAGTTCCTACCCATTATATGGATAAAGGCAGGCTTGCTTGATGAAGCTATTATTGCATACCGCCGGGCACTACTCAAGCCATGGAATTTAGGCCCACAGAGGTTGGCTCGAGTGCAAAAGGATTTAGCTTCCGTTTTACTTTTTGGTGCTGTTGAATCAAAACTTCCTTCTTACTTACAAGCATGGGGTCCAGGGTCCCCCAGCAGTAGTATAGAGGAAGCAATCCTCCTTTTGTTGGTTCTCATGAATAAGGTTGCTCATGGGGTAATCAAGTGGGATGAAGAAATCATGGATCATCTGACATATGCACTGTCAATGGTTGGGCAGTTTGAATTATTGGCAGAGCATGTAGAGCAGGCCCTTCCAGGTGTCTATAACCGAGCTGATAGATGGTACTTTCTTGCTCTTTGCTACAGTGCTGCAGGCCAGAATGAAGCCGCTATAAACCTTCTAAAGAAAGTTTCAGGTTTTTCGGAATCAAAGCACAAGCCGCATATCCCTTCCTTTCTGTTGGGAGCAAAATTGTGTTCCCTGGATTCAAAGCATGCTCATGAAGGCATTAATTTTTCCCATAAATTAATCAGCTTGGCTAATGATCAGAATCAACATTTCATGTGCGAAGCCCATAAATTTCTCGGTGTGTGCTATGGAAATGCAGCAAGAATTTGCTTATCTGACTCTGAAAGAATTCTACTGCAGAAAGAGTCTTTGAAATTTCTAAACCATGCTTCTCTAAATAAGCAGGAGGATCCAGAGATCATGTATAGCCTTGCACTTGAGAACATGCTGCAAAGGAATGTAGAGGCAGCTTTTGACAATGCAATGATATATAGTGAAACCATGGCTGGTAACTCGGTGAAAGGTTGGAAGCTACTAGCGCTTGTAGTTTCTGCCCAGCAACGTATCGAGGATGCCAAACTAGTTGTTGAGTATGCTTTGGATGAGGCGGGGAGAATGGAACAGTTTGAACTTCTTAAATTCAAGGCTGCGCTTCAAATTGCTCAGCAGCAGCCCAAGCAGGCAATAGAAACATACAGAGTATTGCTGTCCCTCATTCAAGCACATAGAGATCTTCAAGCCAAAATCCCTGATCATGCACATATCTTTGAGTCCAAGGTATGTATTGATTAAATGAGTTATCATCTCTCATGTACACAGATAACCCTATGATCAAGGTTAAGAATGAGTTTTGTGCAATCTGAGAAATATAATGTGCTCAAAAATGTATAACAGATTATCTTTTGGTTAATAACATTGTGGCGTTTTGGTAGAGAAATTAGTAACATGAAAGAGTTATCTGAAATCATTATAATTCCACATAAACACAGACACTGCACTTTTGTTTCTGAATGAAAGCTAATTTTTTCATTAACAATTATATGGCTTAAGAGGAGCGCATGATAAAACTAGATATGCATTTAACTTTTTATTATGGTTGTTGCTCTAGCTTCAATCCTTCATAAACTTAGTTTATAGTTGGTATCTCAACTTTTTCAAGCATTTATAATTATGCTCTTATTCTAGGCACTTCAACTTTCAATTTTGAATTCTCAATTTTCTCCTCTCTTGCAGGCATTAGCAGAAAGAAACTTGGAACTTGCGTCATGGCAAGATTTAGCTTCCATTTACACAAAACTTGGTTTATGGTCCGATGCCAAAATTTGCTTGGACAAAGCCAAGTTGATGGATTTTCATTCTCCTAGAAGTTGGCATACCATAGGTGGGAATGCTATCTTTATCAGCTAGTTCTCAGTGCATAAGATTTACAGCCCTTGTATACATGTCTGCTCTGCTCAAAAGATTTATTGCTCATAAAACCTAATAATAACTAAAGAAAAAGTAATAATAGCTCTGATGCTCAAGCCCATAATGCTTTTTGCAGGAATGTATTTTGAAGCTCAATCACTATACAAAGAAGCCCTTGTTTCTTTCTCAGTCTCACTGTCAGTAGAACCAGACTATGTTCCGAGTATCGTCTCAACTGCTACAGTGTTAATGAAATTTGGAAGCCAGTCTTTTCCTATTGCGAGGAGCTTTTTAATGAATGCTTTGCGCTTAGAGCCCATGAATCATGAGGCATGGTTGAATCTTGGTTTAATTTCGAAAATGGAAGGCTCATTTCAGCAAGCTGCCGACTTTTTCCAAGCTGCATATGAGCTCAAGCTGACATCTCCTGTAGAAAGCTGAGTATGACAAAGGTTCTCCATTTATTTGAAGCAGAAAAAATCTCCCAAAACAAGGATTTCGATGAATTATATTCTTCATTAAATGCCCATGGGATTAAATTGTTAGCATTAACACGAAAATGGCAAGCCTACTTGTGCTTATCCCACTCGCTAGCCCAGTGATAGATTCTCCTGATCATGTTGTGTAGCAAAATTAAATCCTTCTGTAGTTATGAGTTGTTGATATGAAAGATTTCGATAGTGTCTAGATATGGATTATGTCTTAATGAATGAGCAGATAAACATTTTTGGGCTAAAATAGTAAAATTTTCGTTCGAAGCTGCAAGTGCACTTTTTTTTTTTTGGAAAATGTAGATCATCTTGTCTTTCTAATTTCATGTTGCTTAATGTTTTCTTGGTATCTATGCCCTGGATAGATCTGGGCTAGATGAGAGGGGGCCTAAAGATAACAAAATTTTGAGATGTTTGAGAGATTTGAAGTAGTTTTGAGTTGATGGAGTTGGAATAGGACATGTTGAGAGTGACTTAAACCACTACAAATGCATAACGCTCATAAAGTTCAGAATCTCTTATTACTTCAAATTATCACATTTGCTATAAAATGAACGGCTGATGTGTTACCTCAAACTCTTGTAAATACCTCTCACTATCCTAAGGGCATAAGATATAAATCCTAGAAAAGATCCTACCGTCCATTCCCCTTTACCACACTCCACCAATCTACCTACTTACCTTGCCTCACTTTATCCCATATTACCATCTCTAGTCCACCATCCTACCTTATCACTTCTCATCTACGCTGAAGGTCTATCTTAGTGCAAGTGAATTTGGTTTTGCCTATTTCTCCTCCCTGCCTTCTAATACTAAAGATATTATCTGGGATAAGAGTAATATTAACTCTTTCCTCACTATGAAAACTCCTTCCATAAACCAACTGATTACAAGAAATCTTAAACAATAAGTTGCATGTACAACATTTATTTCCAACACTAGCAGATAACCAAAAACAAGAAAAGGTATTCTACACATATATTATTATTAGTATGAACTAAACACTTATTCATCACTGAGGTCCTAAAAACTGATCAATCCTATTATTTGTTGCCCTAGAGAAAAACCTCATACAAATGGGAGCTTTAACTCCTGCAAGAGCCAAGATTGAACTAGGCAAAACCCATATCCCATCTCCACAAATTAAACCACAAGCTACTGCAGGTGCAAAAGTATCTGCCTTAGCCTTGTTAACCTTTTCCCAAATGAATAATATCAAGCTTCCAATACACATATCAATTGCGAAATACGGTCCTAAATAGAAAGGTATAGCCATTGCCATTGGAAGTGGAATAAACCTCCTCCACTTCTCACCTAATCCATCCTTAATTATGTTTATGGTAACAGCTGCACCAAAGAAGCAGTAACAAAGCAAAAGACAATTCTTTGGCAGAGATGAGAAGCCATCTACGCCTAGAGTAGCCATTCCACGGAACACAACAGCATTGGGGACAGGATATGTGCTATCAGGTAGACCAAGGTCATGAAAAGCCTTGTAGAATAACCAAAAGACTGAAGGAGAAATTACACAACCCATTGCTGTGCCAATCACTTGGCTCACAAACATAGACCTTGGTGAAGCTAGGGTGAGGTAGCCAGTTTTAAAGTCTTGCATTAGGTCAGAGGCTGTGGAAACAATGTTCATCATGACTCCACATGCTGCTAAGCCTGCTAAAACTCCCCCATGGGATGCTCCAGCCCATGCCCCAATGGTGAAAATCGCAAGTTTTCCATAGGTGGATGCAAGGGACCAATCTGTTAGTCCACATCCGTATGCATTACAGAAAGCTAAGATTGGTGCAAATGCGTAAATGACTATCACATAATACCATTTGAGCTGTGTAAATATGTGTGGAAGAAGGGCTGTAGAAATGACAGCAATGGTGACATAACCAGAAACAGCAAACCATGTCGGGATTTGATCTTTGAGAAACAGCTGGGTGCGACGCTGATCATCATAAGAGAGCTTCTTGATCTTTGAAGAAGGACTCTGTAAAACTGGGAGATCTGTTGTTCTTTTGCTTTTGGCATGAAATTGATGGTACAAGCTTGTGAGGGTCTGGCTTAGCACCTTACAGAAGTTGTATAGACCATCACCAAGAATCAAGGCAATAGCAACGAACACCTGATCAACAGAATACATAGCATATGATAATAGGTCAATTAATTTCAATGAGTGGTTGAAGTCTTCAAGAAAAATGGAATATGTAGTAATTATCAGAAGCTCACCTTGTAACCTTGTAGGCCGTGCAAGCTTTTTGGGCTAAGGTCTGCAGGATACAAATCACCCTTCCTTGTATCTATTAGAGGCCACATTAGACCCCATGAAAGAATTCCTCCAAGTAGCACAGATATATTTATGATATATGGGCAAATCATCCCTACTCCCACATAGGTTGTTGAGAAATCAAAGTAAAACCTATAGATTTACAAGTGAACATTGATTTACAAGTGAAGGCATACTTATATATTCAGAACCAGAAGTCTGCAGCATATATCTTGAATAGAAAAGAACAAAGGGTAAGAAATCTCAGTACATGTTATCTTTAGCTTTCAGTCCAAATGTTGGGAAGTTGGAAAATCCACAATAATCTTCGGCTTTGAAGAACCATTGGAAGAAAGCCCACAAGAAGCTGAAGGAGAAGAACTTGCCCAGCTCCCGTACTTGTTTTCTTCAAAAAGTAATAGAACAAGATATAAACACATCTAATACTTTCCTGTAAAAAGCGGCATTGCCAGTACCTTACTTAGCTAGTTTGGCGCCTTCAGGAGTGTGAAAACTGTTGATCAGATGAGCAGTTGCAGTTCCACTTGGGTATGTCAACTTGAAGTCAATGATCATGATCTAAAACCCAATCATGAGATATGATACAATTAAATACACATACTTATAAGTCAATTCTTCTGAAATTAGACTCATTCAATTACCTTTCGTAGAGGCACCACAGAGAAAAGGCCAAGAAAGCTAACAACAAAAAGAAAGCCAATCATCCATCCTAATTGTGGGTTTTTGATATCTGCCCCGTTATCTTCTGTTGATTGCTGAGCAACACGACCACTCATTGCAAATAGGTAACTTCCAAAACCTCCTATGTTGCACAAAATATTCAAAATCAAAAAGATGAAAAACGAGGTTTTGTCTGAATATTAGAATGAAAGTTTGAACTCTAGTAGAAGCCTAATTAACCAAGAAACAGGAAGTTAAAAAGATGATCAAGACCGAGCAATACCGCTAAATGCAATGCCAGAGGAGGCAACGACACATGTTTGAATCACAGTGTTCTCTTGCCTGGTGAAGGGCTGCTTCAAAAGGCCAGATTTTTCAAGAATCTTAGTCCAAGTCTTTACAAAAAAGAATCCCAAAAGACCAGCAGAGACATTGAGAGAAGGTATAATCCCAATTGTGAGGTTGAGCTTCATCACTATAAAGCTGAACAATATGCTCAAAATGAAGCTCACCCCAAAAGCTCTCCATGTCAGCTGCTTTATCCATGATGGCACTCCTTCGCTCTCAAATAACTGCTCCACTGATAACTCTCCTCCTCCTGTTTCTTCTTCTCCTTCTTTTGGTTTCTCGTGTAAATTGTTATTAGGTTCTATATCCAAATTATGCTCTACTTCATTTTCTCTCCCATTATCATGATTCATTTTCCTCACTTCCCAGAAAACGTGTGAAATCCTTCTTTTTGTGATTAATGCAAGCTTGGAATCTGAGGATGTGAATATTTTAAGGGCTGCTAGATACTTTATATTGGCGCTAGAGTGATTCAAGTGGGAATCTTATTCATAGTAATAAATGTAATAATCAAGGAAGTTGCTGTCGCTCATCACTTCAACTTGGAAGTTGGAAGAGTAGAAGTATGAACATAATGGCAATAACTACTGATGAATCTAAATGCCAACGTAGCTTGCCCGTTACCCCTAAGCCACTAGGGGTTAGAGATATTCGTTTGAAACACTGGCAATTTGTCTTTCTCATTTGATAACAAATTTGTCCCATTTTTTAACTTCTTCCTTTCCGCATTTTCATGGTCCTCAAAGAATATAAAGCACTAATTGAGTTCTTGTTTTTATCTCGGTTAGGAATTCCAGTGCATGTGGGTTCCGAACCTAGGCAAGGAAAATTACTTTCAACAGTAGAATGCCAAATTAAATGCTTATCAATAATTGAAGCAACTCAGAATTTTAATATCACCATTTATATTGTCTGTTTCTTTGCCAAGCCAGAACCAGACGTTTCAATAAGGTCATATATGATTAGTTTTAATCACTTGATATGATTTGAGATTATCATAGTTTATTATTTTAACATATTTTCATATTTAACAATAATTATTCTGAATATTTTATAATTTGCAAACTAACAAGATTAACAATTATTTTTAATTGCAGTACAAAAATTCGATAATAACTTTAAAATTTTCTTAGCGTTTTAACTGAATAAGAAGAAAATTATTTTTTTCAAATTATATTTCCCAAAAAAATTATTTTCAATGTGCGTAACTTTTTTGCCTTTATTTTCTTTTATGTCATGTTTTTAGATAAGTAACAAGCTGAATTCTATGTATATGTTATTGTACGGTTAAGTAAAATTTTAAATTACATATATAATGTATTAATTATTTGTGATAATTTGTATGACTATCTTCAATACTTTATTAAGATAAAAATGATCTAAATTGATAAATAATTACAAATTCATAAAATTATTATCTAAATATTTTAAAATTATGTTAATTATTATATTATAATAAAATAATTTACTTGAAGTGAAAGTTAATTTTCTTTTTAATTTTGTTAATACATCCCTGTTAAAAATTTTTTTTGAAGTGATATGCCTTACGGATAATAAATTTAAAATATGGTTAAGTTTTGGAAATTTAAATGGTACAAAAAAGTTCAAAGAGAAACTTTATGAATCTAATTAGATAGTCCTTTCAAACTCATAAAAATTTAAGAGAAATTTTAAATTTTAAATATGATCATTTTACAAATTTAATGAGTATAAATTCATCACAATTTTTCATAGAAATTAGGGGGATTTAAAATTTTAAAAGAGGTCACTACATAGTTGATGCCTTTATAAATTTAAAATTCATAAAAGTTCAGAGGAATTTTAAATTTTGAATATAATCATTTTAAATTTTGAATTTCTATGAATTTTAAATTTTGAATATAATCATTTTATAAATTTAATGAGTATGAAATTCATTCAAAATTCATAGAAATTCAAAAGAAATTAAAGTTCTAATAGAGGTCACTGCATAATTTTTATTAAAATACATAAGATAGTAGCAACTACTTGAAAAATTGAGTAGAGCCGAGCAATTCCTCAACAAACTATAATTTATTAGTAAAAATTAATGCCTTTAGTTTTGTCTTGCTTCTTTGGATATTTGATTTTGGTAAATGTTTCCTTGAAGACAAAATGGTCATTCGTGAGGTGCTGATAAGGCTCTAAAAATGTTAATATATTGATTAATATAGTAAAAATCCTGCACCTAATGGACATTCAACTAGAAAATTATAGTTCTCTATGAACCACTCAAGAGGGAGAACAACACGCTAGATTCCGGTGATCTAGTGAAACCAAGTTCATAATGAATCTGTTTTTTGCTGAGTAATGATTTCGTTGAATTCAATCCAAATTGTATTGACTTTTATTCCACATATTGCAGAAAGGGCAGATTATTAGGTTTTTATTTGTTTTGATTTATTGCATATTCATTGGTGCCCTAGCAACTCTACGCTTTAGACCTCACAATGACAAAATGGAGTGCAATGCCAAATTCCTCGTAAGTTTATTTGTAACATGATATTTATGAATAAAAGTGCTAGAAGAAAAATGAACATTAATTTCAGAAACTCTCTTAATGGAGGGTTTGGCCTACATGATTTCTGTCCTCCGAAATGTGACAGCAAACTCAGGACAAATATTTACAGCTTTTGTGAAGCATCTGTTACAATGATATTGAAGCTTGCCTTTCAGACTCGCAGAAACTGGTAAAGCAATATGACCATGGTTGAATCCTATAACAATTCACAAATACAACACAATAGAAACACTGATAACAAGTTAGTGCATGTTTGTTAGGATGTGAACAAATATAATGGAATGCGATCACATAAAAATTCAATATGACAAAGTACTAAAACATTAGTCCATTATATTACATTACGTTATACTTTATCATGGTAATTTGCACTTAATTTCCAAAATATAATGGAATGTGATCATATAAAAATATTCATTTTTGATAGCATAACTCAAAAACAAAAAATCTTTATCAGGAAAATTATATGCATCAACATGTTATGTGCATCTGGAAATTCTAATATAATTTTCTTGATTAGGGATTTCTAGAATCAGAACCAAAATTCAACCTCAGATTAGTGCTAAAATCTGTTTGCCTAGTGCATAGGGAATCTCATCACCATAATCTCATGCAAAGTACTGATCCTGAATCATGATACAGTTCACAAATGTGGATTGTACGCATGAATGATGCATACCAAACAATACAGAACTCTATTAATCAATGGAAAAAACCAAACACCTAATGGAATATTAAAAAAAAAAAGTTCTTTCATTCTGCAAAAGTAGACTTACGATAGAATCTGCAGTTGCACAGACAACAACCTTAACCTCAACCCATCTGCCACTGCAACAAAAGCACCACCAATGAACAAAAAGGATCAAAATTTCAGGTTATTTACTTTGTTGCTGCTAACAAACATGATCAACAGGCTAAGAAACCCATATAAAGATTCCATATCAACGGGCAGTATGACATTTGACAAGAACGAAACAAGATGGTATGTATATCATTATAGTTCTCAATCAAAGAGACTGAAGCCTGCTCAAAACATTTTGAATTTTCATTCTATTGTATTAATAAGGGGTGGGAGACGAATTGACAAAAGTAAAAACCTTTAGAACTGGTTCACTTTTGTTAGAATTTGCAGATTGTTTTGCCATCCCCTGCATCTGTGCACGTGCAGCTCTGCCTGCAGCAGATTTTTCGAATTCCTCTTGCCTGCAAAAGTTAAACCACAATATAATCAGGAAACTGCTCCAAGGTCATTCGAATTGCCTTCAATCCCTAGCAAGAATAGAATGGCTATAAATGCGTCCAAAAGAGCTGCTTTTGTTTCTTGGGAGTCTAGATAATTATCACCCAAACATCTAAGTGCTAATTAATTGCATGTTCCACCTAAGTCAAACTACCCTTAAATTGCCATTAGCCTGATAGCCCACGCAGGAGGTCAGGGCTACAAAACGTGACGGCCTGATTCTCCTTCAGAATTTCCAATGTAAATCTATTTACAATACCATTGCAGCCAAATGGTACTGTTCATAACCCATAGAAAATCTGGAAGAGTAATTTAAATTTGGCATTATCAGCACAGTAACGTCAAATAGAAATTTAGCTGAAAATCAAATTTACATTTCAGAAGATCCTATTTAGGTTGGACTCACTCCATAACTTCACAAAAAGGAACCGCCTTTTTCTTCCGTTCTGCCACTAAAATGACAGGAATAGCATTGGATTTTTACGAAATTGATCAATTACAACGATTGATTCAAGCAATAACTACCATCAAACAAGGACGATTAATTTACAGAACCGAAAGGAATAATTACCGTTTCTGGGCAGCTTCAGCGGCTTTAGCCCGAGCTTCTGCAGAAGCCAATCTGTCCTCTTCCTGTCTCCGTCGCTTGTTGCCTCCGTCCAAGCAAGCAAAGCACGACATCCCCATCTCTCTCTTTCCCTCTTCACGCTTCCTTTTTTTTTTTTTTTTTTTTTTTCTATTGCTTGGCCAAAACCTATGCTTTTCACTAGGACCTTACGCGTTCGAGCCGCGTGCATGACAAAACCGTTTTAATGACACTCCAAACCCAAAAAACTGTGTACGCAAGTAAAATAAAACGGTGCGTTCGGTAGTTTCGTATTTATCAGTCGTCAGTCAACCCTTCAACGGACCTTACAATCGCTCCGGCCAGTGGAGACATGATGGTTCCACCTTTGGACTCGCTCCGGCCAACGGAAACTCTAGAAATCGAGAACGGTCTATCTCTCGTCCCGCGTTTCAAGCTCATCCTCACAGTCCACCCTTGGCTCTCCTCGTCCGCCACTAAACCAGTCGACGAGTGGAAGCTGAAGCGCGCGCTCATAGACTTCGTTAAGACATCAGTCTCCGATTCAATCACCGTCCCCGAAGATGACCTGGAGATCAGACGGTACAAGGACCTCAAGAAGCGGAAACGCGATGATGCAGTAGCGCACGGTACGCTTTGCATTCGGGACCTAGGGTTTCTCAACGGCGAGAAAGATAAAGATGAGGACTTGAAGGTCGTGGAGAAGAAGCTTGCGGATTGGAGAAAGCACATTGTTGAAAAGATGGACGGGATCGAGCTGAACCTGGAAGGTTTTAAGTATAGACTTAGTGTTGCGGAGCCGGAGTCCGATGACTTTAACCGGATGAAGAAAGCGTGGGATGAATTTTACGCTTTCGGAAATCGAGGTTTTTTTTTTTTAAAAAAAATGGTTAATTGTTTTTCAAGTCTCTGTTTTTATAGTTTATAAAGAGTGATTTTGTTGTTGTTGGATTGGCAGGGTATTCCAGAGGAGGTAGGCAAGAGCCGGACACGGTGATACTGAGAGGGGTTCCGTCCAGGTGGTTCGCGGAGCCAAGGGTGTCTTCAAAGCCTTCAATGTTAGTTACGCATACCATTTTCTCTTCATTTGGGAAGATAAGGTAAGTGCTGTAGTCAATATATGATTATCTTTTATACAGTACAATGGACTGGCACTCACTTCTGTGCTGAGTTTACTTTGTGTAATTGGCTTTTTAGCATTATCGAAGAGAAGTGGCAAAATTATTTTGGTTGTTTTTCACCCTATTTTAAGAAGTAGTTAAAAAATTGCTTGCTATAGGCAATCAGAGAGTTGGATTTTAGTAGTTCAAATTTGGAAATCCAACATGAATGAATTTCTGCTAGCAGGATCTGTCCAACTGATGTTGAACACTTAATGAGAAGAACCGAATGATAAATGTTCGGTAGTGGTTTTCTGTCTCAGTAGTCAGTACCACTCAATTTTTAAACTGGAAATAAATGACTTAACTCATTCTTTTATGATTTATAACTGATGGTATATAACGAGTGGTTGATATAAGAAGTCTAGTTTGTTATCAGATTTATCATGCCAGTGTATCACTACTAATTAAGATTATTAGCATTGAAGTGCAAATGCTGTAATACACACACGAATGCACCTAAAATCCAACATTTATTTTGTGTTAATGGAAGTAGGTCATAAATAATGGCAAATTTGTGTTTGTTGGGTATTCGCTGTTGTAACAGCTTTTAAGAAAAATTCATCTTGAATATGTTGATTAAAAGCAGTTTAAAATTGTTTTTAGGGTATATTTCAGAATGATAATACCTGGAAGGCATAATGAGATTGCATCCTGCTTTTATGATGGATATTTGTCTTCATTTTAGTAGTATGGAGAAACAGTGATGTCAGAATCTTCTAGTTTAAATCTCAGAAATGTGATTCTGGCTTTTAAGATTCAAATTTCCATGACGGTTTTCTTTGCAGATTATACATTTAAAAGAAGTAATATAACCTTTGCCCTTCCACAATAAATTGTGTTTGTTATATTGGTATTGCAATGTAATGACAAAACCCCTGTACATTATCCTTGTTGAAACTCTTTTACCTCAATCACAATAGGAATCTTAGTGTTGCTGAGGATGATGATTTTGGCAAGGATGCAGATGAGGATGGCAGAGACATAATTTCAGGTCTTTACTGCAAGATAGTGGTTCAATTTGAGAAACACAGAGACTTCTATAATGCTCTTAAAGTCCTATGTGGACGCTCATTGCAGAAGGTACGAACCTGGTTTTTTATATGTGCTATTGCATTGATGTTGCAGGAGTTATGTGGCTTTTATTCAATCTTCAGTTTATAAATTTATGTTGGTAAACATCTGGCGTTTGACCTGCAAACTTTGTCCTGCACTTTCTCACACGTGAAGCATTATGCATAATGGATAGACTGTTTCTGTTTTCAGAGTATATGGGTTGGTTGGTGTGCTCTATGGAAAATTTTTATGGGTTGCTTGAAGATTTGTGTACGCTTGTTGATGATATTTTGCATCATGATTTGCATATTATTTTTGTGCATTTTCCCATTTCAACTTATTATTGCACATCTTTTACGCTCCCTTAATACTCAATCAGCCATTTCATTTGTCTTCTAGATCATGTATGTGATAACTCTCTACATATTAGAAGTTTACCTTCAAATTGAGTTTGCATATTCAGTATCAATATGACAAGTTAAGGTAATGAGTGAATTTGCTGGCATGAAGCATCAACTCTGCCAAAATGTCTGGTGTTTAATGCATTAATTAATCAGTTAGTTTATCTGCTGATGATTACTAGCATCGCTTAATTTTGAACAGCAAGGATCACGATTGATGGCTGATTATGATGTCGACTGGGCTAAGGATAGCTTGTTCCGAAATTCAAGTAGTCAAGCAAAAGATAGAAGTGATAGGATGCCAGCAGTGGCAGGAGGGCACTCTAGAAATGAAGCTTCTGGACATGAACGATACATTTCTCAGTTCTCTTCTGATGATGCTCGTCGCAAGAGGTTCAAGGTTAGAAACCAAGCAATTAAAGTTACAAGAAAGAAATATCTATGCCTTATTGTGGGGCCCACATTTTTTTATTTGTTCATCTATTTTTTCTCATATTGAACAGCAGATGGTGTAAATGTCAAATGTTTTTAGTATAAATTTTGTTATAATCTTATAAATAAAAAAAATATTATTTTTTCATGTATTTCAAACATTAGAAAATATTTTTCTCAAAAAACATTTTTAATAGACAAGTCTTTTCTGTGAAACAAAAGATCTTTCTACGACTTTGATTTCCATAGACTGTAACTGCTTACTAACTAATGTCAAATTTTTTGTTGAAATGCAGGAATAGGGATTGTGATGAGCATGTTGCAAATTTTTCTGCAGGTTGGACTTCAGAGCACAGGAAGCCAATTCTTCAAAGGTCCGACAACCGAATACTTGGTGTGCTGTTCCCTTCTAGAATTCTCTTCAACAACCCAATATTTGGTGTGCCTTTCCCTTCTAGAATTCTTTGTGCCATTAACATTGTTGAAAATAACGCTAGAATTTACTTAATCATGCTGTACAATGGTTCAAAAATTTATTCTCTTGGCTGTTTACAGTGACTTGTCTTCGACTGGCACTATGAGTGCACATGGGCAAAGCTTAGCAATAAATTGCTCGTATCACTTAGGCATAGATTTAGTTTTAAATTCCCTCTCCTTCAGTTCAAAAAGAAGACACAATGAGTCCAATTATTGCCCAATTAGCAGTTCTTGAAGACTGATTGAGTTTTATACCAAGAGCTCATAGTTGATAGCTATGAGAATTGGGAGCTTATGTAAGTTAAATGGGCATGAATGAACCAATTAAACGCTGTTATTCAGTGATGCGTTATTAGCAATGGACAATTGTTTGTCATTCTCCGACCTCTGTTTTCCATTGCATTGGAAATTGTGATGGCGCGAAGGTATCTTTAGCACTTTGTATTTGGACTTTGGACGTTACTGAATCTTTTAACCCAGTCAACGGATGATTTTTTAACCACTTAATAGCGACCCACTGCCTACCTCAGCTGAAAATATATAGTGGTGGAAATTCAGGATGGCAAATTACTTAATCTTTTTTTTTTAAAAAAGGCTTATTAGTTTTTAAATTTAAATTCTTTCACAAATTTTTAATTGTAATTGAAGCTCTTAATTGAATTAATTATATTTTAATTTAGTTAATTAGTTTTAGTTATATTAGTAAAGTATATATTTAAATTCAATTGATATTTCTACTTAGATTCAAAATTAAGTTTAGATTTTATAAAGATAATATTTTTATTTTTATTCAATTTAAATAATTTTTCGCAAACAATTAATTTTTTTTTATTTTAGATGATAAATAATTAATTTGATATTAAATTTCAGATTTGTAAATTATAAAATTTTATTTTTATATATTTAAAAAATAAAATAATAAATCTTAAATTTTATTTTAAGGATATTTTTTAAGAATGTTTATGTTCATGTCATGTAATTAATTTTTAAATGATTTTTAAAATTTTATTTGAAATAATTTAAATAATTTATTATTTAAAATATAGAAATTAATTTTTAAAGAGAGATTGAGATAAATTATTTTTTAAAAAATGAGATTGAGAGATCTTATGAATTATAAATTTAAATTTTAAAATTAAAATTCATCATATAAAAGTACATAATAAATTTAATTAAGTAAAAATGTGATTAAATTAAATAAAAAATCAATTTAATTAAACTGTAAATTTAATTTTTGCTCTAACTGAATTAATTGAAAAAATATAAAAATTAATATACTCTAAATATACATTTACTCAATTTTAAATTTAATTTTAAACACAATTAAAATCAATTAATTAAATCAAAATATAATTGAGTCAATTAAAAGTTTTGAGTAGAATGGTAAAAAGATTTTGATATTTTGGATTACGAAGCTAAGAAAAAATCAACTATTTATTAATGATAAGTGGATTCTCATATCCGATGAGGGTATGATTGGAGAAGACCTGTAGCATGTTAGCCATGGCTGGCAGAGTGAGTGCTACGGCCACAAGGTTTCATTGATTAGTAACAGAAATGCACAAACTGCAATGTGATAGGCAAACATTTCTTGAAACTTAAAAAATTGAAATAAAATTACTGTTCTCTATTACACACCATTCCTAAATTTATGTAAATGCCACGTCGGCAAAACCAACCTTTGATACTTAATTATTATTAAAACTCATTTACAGCTCAATTAGACTTATGATAAACTTGAGCTCATTCAAATTCGATTCAACTCAATTAATTTTACAGCAAGCATAGTGATGTCCACTCTGTCTACAAAATAGAATACTGTCGAGGCTGCTTTATTTATTATTATTGTTTTTTGACAGCAAAAATCAAAGAAAATTTGTTTATCATTCTTCTGCTTATATGTAAGCAATGAGATTTGCACCATCATTAATTAATTGTAAATATGAGCCTTATTTGTCGGGTCAAGGGAACGTGGCTTGTTGCCTCAGTTGGGCAATCTCCGTTCAGATCAGAAAGATCGGTTATATAAGATGCCATTGCTGCACGTCTCAAATTTGGAATAGTTTAATTATTTCTTTAAGCTCAGTCTAAGCCAAAAGCAGTAACTTTAAAGTCTAAAATAAGGGGAAGATTTGAAATTTTAATTACAATTGTTTTCTGTTCAAATTCATTTTGGCTAAAAATTTCTTATACCAAACTTCTTGTGCATTTTTTTTTAAGCATTGGTAAGTTTTTCTTTTTCTTTTTTTTTATAAGAAAATATATTTCTGGATGAAATATACTCCTGTTTCTCTAACTCTTATTATACAGTGAATGTGGGGATGACTATCGAACTTATGAGTCTTTATTCTCCATATTATTCAAGAGTATCAAAATATACGTAATAAAAAATTAAAACAAACATTTATATGCTAAGAATTTGAGATATAAATGTCCTAATGAATAATAAAAATTAAAGCTAAACTTTTATGCTAATAGTTTGAAACATAATTTTTCTCATCGCATATTCTCATTTAAATTCATTGTGAAATTTATATAAAGTAAATATTCTCATTTCTATTTTTTTTTTCTTCATTATAAATGCATTCATATCATTGAATAATATAGCTAGTATAACGATAATTTGAAAAAAAAAAATCCTTATTAGCAATAAATTTTAATAATGTATAAAAAAAAATCTCAAAAAGAAATGTACCAAAAAATTGATTTTTTTTTTAAAAAAATTGACTATTATTTCACTTTTTTTTTAGGGCAAACTAATTAAGAATGGCCTCTGAATGCAATTAATGCCGCGACATCGTTTTATGGATGATGAGAAATTGACTTGACTTATTATGCAACACTAATTAATTCCCTAATTGTTCAATGCACTTGTCTATTCTCCAGTGCAAGTCTTTTTATCCAGAAAGTGGAATTAATAATAATGCAATATTTATAGCTCCCCTAACTAATAATTAGCTTTAGCTTGGTCCTTTGAGTAAGCTTGTTAATCAGTCCAATATCACATCACAAGCCTGTCATGACAATTAGTGGAGGTTTCTCAAAATATTTGCTCGAATTTACATCAAAATCATAACTTTTGCTGAAGAACACATATCAAAGCACA
>CATIWR010051850.1:0-38804 GCA_949677035.1 Omphalea diandra | reverse complement strand
TTTATTAAAATTTGGCAAAAAACTGAATATATTTTTAACATTTTCAAATATAAAAAATAATTTGAGAATTTTTTTCGTGTTACATTATATTTATCATTATATAAATTTTAATTTCATATAAAATCAATTAAATTATAAAATAATTATTTTTTATCATTATAACAATACAATTATATATTCAAATGTTTTGTTTAATAAAGGGTAAAATTGAAAATATATTAAATATTATTTCCCTTTCCTTCCATATTTGGTTATCCAAATAAGGAAAAATAAAAATTATTTTCCTTCCTCTCCTTTTTATTCAAACATTAGGAAGGAAAATAAAATTTATTTTCCCTCCTTATTTTCTTTCCTCTCCCTGGATTTTTGCCAAACGAAGGGTTAATATTTGGACTCTCAATCGCAAACGGCGCTTCTATATTATCTATTGCTATCAGGTTTTGGACTCTGTATGTATTTCTCCTAAAGACAGGTTACTGTCAACGTGAGTATCATCATATAATAAATTCCAACATTTAGTTAATAAGTAAACTTCAAGAGTACGAAATTACTAATAAATTTGGCAGAAGAACGTTCCAATCTTACAATCACGGGTACTTGTGTTTGTTGGCATGTTGTCTTCATCCTTTAGAGATTGTCAACCAGAAAGAGAAGAACGTTCCTCGAAAGTACCATGCCGTAGTAAAATGTTGTTCTTTTTCAAATTGAAACTGTTAGAATTAGACATATCACCTTGTCGATTGGATATATGTATAGTTATTACGTGAAAAAACACAATCTTCCTTTGAGAATTTTTATCGCATGATCTATATCTATATGCATAGATTAAAATACGAATATGAAGAATATTAGATAAATTCTGTCATGGTGTTATTCACACGCTTTACAACTCTTAATATATTTTATGCGGTGTAGGAACTGTCACAATATCTAATTATTTAATCAACCATGTTGCCATAATATTATTTTACAACATCATTGATACTTATAACGATAGATAATTAACTTTCTTTTTTTTAGTGTTTTTGAGTTATCATCAATATATTGTATTTTTGTTTTCATTTTTTTATTTTTTAATAAAATAAATTATTTTATCTTATTTATTAGTTTTTATTTTATTTTACCTCTCTTCTAAGAGCTTTTTAAATTTGTTATTTTATTTCTCTCAGTGAAAATTTTTATTTTTATAATTTTAACGGTTTGAGATTGATTGTTTAATAATATATAATATATCTTATTATCATATAAATTTTAAGTCACATAGTGCTATAAACACTATATTTGATGAAATCTTTATAATTGATAAAAATATATAATTATCGAAAAATATTCAAGGTAAAAATAGAATCATAATTTCAAAATGAGTTAATATACAATTATTAATAATATTGAAAATCGATTTCATATAAGATTATAACTTTTTTTATATAGATATCGTATAATTATTTATTAATGAAAATATATTTTATTATTTAAAAAAAAAAAAAGAAATAAGGTGGATAGTTTTGGAATTATAACGTAAGATTTTTTTCATAGATCGTATGCTTGCAATTTAAGGTTGTACTATTGTAAGAAGGAATTAAAAAGGGTTTTTGAGAAATCAGGACAAAGGAAGATTCCCGGAAGTAAGAATGGCTGATAAGTATCTGGTTGATTTGGCCATTCTCTGTTTGTTGCTCTTTAAGGTTCCAAAATTATATATGAAGATATGATTTTGAAATGTGTGGCAATGCTTGGCATATGATTGTTTTTTAAGGTTTTCTTTTTTTAAAAAAAGTTGACTTCGATAGCATTTCAGTTTGATATTTTATTATCATTAAATTACAAATTTATTAATTTTTTAAACTAATTTAATTGTATTTAAACTCGCAAATATTCATGCTGCACTTCTTAAATATCTAACATCAACTTATGGGGTTTGTATTTTAAAGATTGCAAGCGATTAAGTAGCTCAAATTAAATCATAAAACACCATACACCATAATTGAACTTGAGTCCAATACAACGTATTAAAATAAGTTTTTATGAATTCAAATTTATTATTATTATCAATTATATTTAACTATAGTCGAATGTACTAAAAAACTACATTTAAATATATTCTGAAAATATGTCAAAAATTGAAGAGAAGCCTCTTATGATCGTTTAGAAGACTTCTCATAAACAAGTTCAATGGATCCATAATTAAAAAAATAAATATAAATATTATACCTTTTGATAAAAAAGAACTCTAAAAATACATATAAATAAAGGACAAAATTATAGTTAAAAAAAAATCCACTTTTATTCTGCATCTATTCCTCTCTCACGTCTCTAATACTCTTCGTCCTAATAAAATTATGAGGCAGGCAAGGTAGTGTAATATGACTATTGAATTGTATATTATTTGGTAAATGCAGACATTCGTGAATCATGCATTGCATGATAAAAAGATGATTCTGACTTCCATTTATTTTGTCATGGTTCATGCCGTCCAATTCAACTTAATTGAATAGCCAAACTCTTGCATAATTATTTGGGTCTTCAATCCTCTCATTTTGTTCATTCTATCAAAGATAATAATAATAATCTCACAGGCTATCACAATACACCCATTATATGTCGGACTATGGATATTTTTAAGTAATATTTAAAAAAAATAATAAAAGAAATTTTAGAATAGAGAAGGAAAAGAAATCAAAATCTATATATAACACATATTAAGTTGATAAAATAAATATCGATTTCACATTATAAGGAATTTAATTTATTTTCCTCTGTTCTTTAATTTGGTTTTGGGAATTAATTTTTGAACTGATAATGGATATGGGTTTTAAAGATTAATTTGTCTCATATGGGTTGCAGGTTTGAAATTTCCTTCCAATATTGAAGATAATGGTTAATGACAATAGTAGATGGTGAAGCTTTTATCGTTTTTGTTGTACAATATGAGAGAAGGAGGTAATAACAACTTTTTGACTGTAATAATACCAATATTTCAAATATATGTAAGCTTCAAACAAAGATGGATTTTACAATGATAAATTTTATAACATTGTTAAATAATATGATATGATTTAACAATGAATAACAATTTTAATATAATCTCATGATATTTAATTTTATTTAATTTAACGCTAAATTATTAATTTTAGCATCACAGTGTAATAATATAAACGACATTATACTCTTCACTGCTAACACAAAATTGAAGAAAAAAAGTTTACTATTTTTTAAAATACCTACTAAACCAAATTTTCCTTATAAAAATGATCAAATATTAAAGATTATATAACAACCACCAACATGCATACGTGAATTAAATTGTTCTTATGCAATGCAGATGGGCAGATCGATAACTTTAAAATGGTAGGTTTTGATGTAATTATTATAATATTATTGTCACGACAGATCAGCCAATTTCTACGTACCTTTGATCCTTGGGGCTGTCCACCAAAATCAAATAAAAGACCGGATAGGTTTGTTTCAATGTTTTTTAAATCCAACTACAAAATCATTCGGTCTGATAATCGTTTTGCGGTTCAATCGATTTGATTTAACTGTCTGATCCAATTTTATGAAATGCCCATAATAGAATATTCATTTTATCCTTACAAATCAGTCAATATAATATTTTACTTTCCCCATCTCTTTTTCTCTTCTTCAAAAAATAAAAATAAATGAATTTATTTACTGTCATCTTTTAATTTTTCTGGTGTGCGTATGTGTTCAAAGTCTGTTTTTCCAAAAGGTTAAACTCAGACAAAATTTCTATCCAAGACAATATTTAAAACATTTATATAAGATATTTGAGCATTAAAATCTCAGCATTTCCTATTGAAACTTTTAGTGTGAAGTCTAAACCTCATTTTATGGCATGTTTGGATATATTAAAAAATAAAAAATAAAATTATTTTAAGATAAATATTTTAGAATTTTAATATTTTTATTTGGCATATTCATATATGAAAAAAATAATGAGATATTTTAAATGTTTAGAATCTCATTCTTAAATTTTAAAATTAAATATGATATCAAATATGAAAATAGAATTGAAATTCTATTTTATTTTCATTTTTTAGTGTATCAAATATGCTCTTGTGACATATTTGGTTACATTGAAAAATAAAAAATGAAATCCTATTCTAAAATAATTGTCGTAGAATTTTAATATTTTGTTTGTTATTTCGATATATTAAAAAATAATGAGATATTTTTAAATTTTGAAATATCAGTCTTAAATTTTTGAATTAAATTAAAATAATAAATATAAAAATAGAATTAAAATTTTATTCTATTCTCATTTTTTAATGTGCCAAACATCCCTTAACGTTTTATTATTGACTATATCTGTTGAATCCCTAAATTATTATGAAAAATTATGCCCTTAGTCAAAGATTTTGTCCTATATTTCCTATAAACAAAGGTGAGTGCCACTGTATGACTATGCTCCATATATATACTATCATAGCCAATTAAAAGGACGACTGTTCAAAGCTGCTAACTAATTTAGAATATAATTTAGAGTCAAAAGAGAAAAAACTTTTAAAAGCATTTAGTGATATATATATATATATATAACACTT
Organism: Omphalea diandra; assembly: GCA_949677035.1. Lineage (NCBI taxonomy): Eukaryota > Viridiplantae > Streptophyta > Magnoliopsida > Malpighiales > Euphorbiaceae > Omphalea > Omphalea diandra. The sequence goes on along the minus strand of CATIWR010051850.1, from coordinate 34,239 downwards.
TATTTTATCTCTTCATTCTAGTTTAATTGAGGGCATAAAACTTTTTGTTTTTTAAATGCTGCTCTGCCATATGAATATGAATGAATCTAATGAAAAAATAGGTAAAAGGAAAACGTCAGTTTAAGATGAAAATGATGATGACTGTGTTTAGATTTTAGAACGAATCTAATTAGATTTGTGCCTTTTTTTTCCAATTTTTTTTCCACTTAAAAGCTTTTTTTTGGGGGGAATCGAATTAAAAATCAAATTGATTGATTGATCAATTTTTCATTCTATCAATTTAGCTGTTTCGATTCAATAATTAATTTTTAATTTTTAATATATATATATATAATATTAAAAAGTATTTAAATTTTTTAAAAATATAATATAAAAATTTTAAAGTAATTTTTAATATTTAAACTTTGAGTAAAATAGTATAATTTTAAAAAATATAAAATATTCACAAAATAATGTAATTATAGATTGAATCAATTTAATCTAATTTTTTGCTTCAATTTTTTTATTTAATTAGTTTCTTATCAATCAATTTTTAATATTTAATTAAATCAAATAATTAATCAATTTTCAATTTAATTCGGATTGATCGTCCAGTTCGATTCTAAAAATTATTCAAAATAATTTCACTTTAAAAAACTAAATTCACTTTAGTTTTCTTAAGTTACCTTTTTTTGAAATTTTATTCAATTTTTATGTTCGTATAGTTTAAAATATTAAATAAATTAAATAATTGCCCAATTTTTTATTTTATGATCAAAGATTTTTTTTTAAAAAAAAAACATAGGATGATGAAATTCAATCAGTCACTCTCTTTTGTCCATGTTCCCTATCATCAATTAGTATATATTTTGTTGACCAAAATAATCACACTAATTAAAAACACCTCAAAGTTCCACACTGCTGTTGCCACATCATGACCGAAACAATTATAAAATGCGTGTTTTGACGTATAGGTTCATAATTGGCAGTAAAAATAAATTAAGTTGATTCAAATTTCATATGCTATAGAATAAAGCATATTATTACCTTTTTTTTTTCAAAAAAAAGAATAAAGCATATTATTATACAACGAGATAATTGTAAAATCATAGATGATTGTGTATTTTTTTTTTAGTTAATAAAAAACATTAATAAAATATTAACTTAGTCAATATATTTTATTTCTACAAATCAACTTACTTATTATTTAAATTTAAAATTCTATATATGATTTATTTTAAATTTTATTATAAAAATATTTAAAGATTTTGCACATTGTACTATTTATTTTAATTAATAAAGTATCTAAATTTTTATTAAAAATAAAATACCCACTTTTTTTTTTTTTAGGAAACCCACTTGTTATGCTGAAAACCTTGTTAAACTATAGTTAAAAAATACAAAAAATACAAATAGATAAAATAGAAACTAAAAAAGTAAATAGTGTTGAGATACAATTTTATGGTATTCTAATAGTTTGAAGTTTAGAAAAGCTTCATACATTTAAAAGTATTGTTTTATAGGATAATAGTTACAAAAATAATTTTTTTTTGGGTATTTATTTAATGTATTTATATTCACACTCATATTATTTTTCATTAATGTGATAAAATTTTACTTTTATGATGAAAGTTTGTACTTCATTAAACTTTATATAAATAATTTTCTTTTGTTTTTACTACAAATATATTTTTTAATCAATTTATACATCAATCAGATTAAATTATTATTTGAGCGATTTTAAAAGTGTATTTCTTATAGTAATCTGATCCAATTAAAAATATTTATTATTTTTAAATATTTGTCTCGATAAGTAAATTTATAAAATTAGCAAATTCTCTTAACTATTTGAATTGATCATATAAATTATAGGAATAGAAATAGATATTTTAGAAAATCTTGTTGGGAATATGTTTCAAATCTCAAACGAACAAGGAATACCACGGCTTGAATATTATACTAAGATATTATACATTCTCTAAAATAGGAAAGGTTTGGTTTTGTTGGATTTGTTCGTTGGGGAAAAAAAAAAGTAACTCCTCTTTCCCATAAATTAATCGTATTCCCCAAACAGGAGAAAAACCCATATATATGAATATTTGATCTGAAAAAAAAAAAAAATCAAATTTGAAACAGCAAATCCCAACTGGAAATCCATATATAATTCACGAGTAAACTTTGTTGGATCCGCAATCTATTAAGGATTATTATGGAAGTTTTTATTTTTAAGTAGTGTGTTTCACATTCTAAATTATAGTTATATTATATTATATTTATTTAATTCAAATTCATAATCTCAATTTTTTTTACAAATTTAATATTATTGAAACACAATTATTGACCATGTGATCCTCAACGTGATATAATAATAATCAAATTTTTTGACGTTTCATCTTTTTAGGTATCAAATAGAGTACTTTATTATATTGGATTAGCATTTTAGATTGTATAACATATTAATTAAAAAATTTATTCAAAATTATCTATATAGATTTATAATTATACTCATAGCTATTTATTTAAATTGATTTATCATTTTTATTAAATATATACCATACATTAACTATATATACTCAAAATAGTAAAAAAAAAAATTTCTTTATTAAATAAAGTAAATGAACAAAAATTTATCTTCTTTATAAAAAAATTAATTATTTCCTTCTATTTTATTTAAAATTTAAAATTTGGAAGAAATAAATTTTACTAATTGTATTATTTGACAATATTAAAACAATTTAAATTTTATTTTTAAAATAATTTAATGGGAATATTAAATAATTTTATCAATGATTATATGAATTTTAAATTTTATTTAAACAAAATATTATTATTAAAATAAATTTAAAATAATTATTTTAAAATAAAATTACAATATAATAAATGTAAATTAATTTGAGAATATTTTATTTCAAGGCGTTTGGTTGTCGAATTTAATATTTTTATTTGAAATCACTTTTATTAGAAAGTAATTCTATAGATAATTCTAAAAATATAAAATTATTATATTTAGTTTGATGTAAAATTTTGCTTGAAATATAGGATTATTATGTTTGATTCATATGTTGAAAAGTTCAACAAAAATAGCTTATATTAATATTACACTCTTAATATAATTATATTTTTATTTAATTAATTTATACAATTATATAATAAATCTCTAAAGTATCTAAATATGAAATAAGAGTTACAACAAATTGCTTCATTCTAGATAATAATAATAATAATCAAGTTATGACTACATATTCATCAATTAATATTAAATAAAATATAAGATAAAAATGTAAATTATTGATAAAAAAGAGATAACAATTATTGAAATTAAACAATATATATCAATTTTTTTTGAAAATTGATATAACAACTATCAATTTTTCAAAAAAAAAATAAAAAACAATATATATAAATTATCAAATATAAATTTCAATATTTGATTTGTCCAAATATATTATATTTTGAAAAACTAAATTCTTGAATTTTAGGCTTCATTCTTATTTTTTCATCTATTTTTTATATAAATAGATGAAAAAATAAAAATATAATGTAGTGCATAAATTTAAGAGTTTAAACTTTTAAAAAATGAAAATATTTCAATAAATCAAATATTTAAATTCAAAATTTCTAATTTTTTTTATCAAAATTCGCAAATCAAATGTCTGCTATTCAAAGTTTATTATTTCAAAGATAAAGATTGATCTAGCCTAATATATGAATCCAAACAAGATATTTCATTCAAGATAATATCAAAATAACAACCAGAATTCAACCGTCAAAAACTAACATGACTATCATTAACAAAATTTAAACAAACTTAAAAAAAAAAGTCATTGGAAACCGTGTTTAGCAATAGATAGTATGGACCCCACCAGGCCTAGACGCGCTTCCTGAGGACCCCACAAATTCTCTCTCTCTCTCGATCCAAACTCTCCAACTAGAAAGCCAATCTCTGTTCTCTTGGCTCAACCTTTCACGCGATTTCGCTGCGAATCCAAAACAGAGGAAGATGACGGAAGTGGAACCGGTAACGTATACCGCCAAACCCAGATAACGGCAAGCTATTTCCCTATACCAACAAATGCGCAGACATACCCACGTCCACATCGGCAATAAAAATTTAGAAAAATAGAATACCTTTTCTGTTTTTTGGATTCTAGTCCTTCGTTGCCAATTACTGCTTCTATATAAATAATACTTCTACCTCTTCGTTTCTTCTCCTACCTATCCGTGGTTAGTTATTATTCTAGGTCTGTGCCGCATGTTGGTTTATTTTCCTGCTGCTTTTATAGTGGCCTGTTGCCTCTGCTTGTACCAACAGTTGTTGTTGGGTTGTCGTAGTAATGTCGAACAAAAGGTACCCTGATGAGGGCAAGCCTAGCAGTCCTGACGAGAAGAGGAGGAAGTTTGAATTTAAAAAGTGAGTGTCTTTTCTTTTCTTTTTTTTTTTTTGAACTTTTTTGTTGGGTTATGATTTTATTGACTCGCTTTGAATTGGGTTTTCTTCAATTTTGAAGCTCGATTGAGATTTTGAGGGTAAGGTATTGATTTTGTGATGAAAGTTGAAATCTTTTTCGTAATTGTGCTCTGCCCATGAGGAGTGTGATTGGAATTTTATGAGGGAAGAGTTAAAAGGAAAGGGATGAGAGTTAGCTGCATCATTGATCAATGTGCTTTTGATATCATTAATTATTGTTGTTTGGATGGTGGTTCTGTTCAGTGGGATATTAAGATTTCTGAATCATAAGGGGAAAGTGCATGCCTCTGAACGTGATTCAAAGTAATAGAATTGCCATGTTGGCTACATGAAGTGTGCTTTCTTTTCGGGAACTTTCGTGCTTCGGCATTGAGAATTGTTGATAATTGACACAAATGCCTTTTTTTTTTTTTCCTTGAAATTAATTATCCTCATGCATCCCTTTAATATTGTCTTAATGCTTATTCTTGTTCTCTTTTCTGATTTCCTCTTCAGTAACTAATTTGTTTATTAATAACATCTAGTGTGGTTCATGATGTGATTAAGATGCAATCAATCCAGCATTTGTTGGAGCCATTGATACGCAGGGTGGTATGTCTGTTCCCATGATCTGTTTATTATGGTTAAAATTGAGCATGGAAATGTGCATTCCATGTTTTCTTGTTTGCATTTGCATGTTTCCTTAAAATTATAAAATTAATGCTATGTCATTTATTGAATTTACTTTTACAGGTCAAAGAGGAAGTTGAATTGGCTCTTAAAAAACATTTAGCCAACGTCAAACGGTAAGAATCAACAGTATGAAGTTTTCGAAATTTTTATCCATCCATATGAGGACAGTTGGAAGCAGTGAGAAATATGTTTTCTTAGGAGGTGTTGCAATTATATTATCTTGTGCTTCCGTCTTTTATTTGTGCAGAAACAGTGGAAATGAAAAAGATTCTTGTGAATCAAGAAGCTTAAAGCTACAGTTCTCAAACAGTCTCTCTCTTCCAGTGTTTACTGGAGCTCGAATTGAAGGAGAAGAATGTTCTCCTATAAAATTAGTTTTGATTGATATCCTTACTGGGAAAATTGTCAATGCTGGTCCTGAGTCTTCTGCCACGGTGGAAATCGTTGTTCTCGAAGGTGATTTTGATAGTGATGAGAGTGACAATTGGATGCATGATGAGTTCAAGAATAATATTGTGAGAGAAAGAGAAGGAAAGAAACCTCTTCTCACAGGGGATGTATTTCTGAATTTAAATGAGGGGATTGGTTTGGTGGGTGAGATTTCGTTTACTGACAATTCAAGCTGGACAAGAAGCCGAAGGTTCAGGCTTGGGGCAAGAGTTGTAGATAATTTTGATGGAACTAATGTAAGGGAGGCAAAGACAGAATCTTTCATCGTCAGGGATCACCGAGGAGAATGTGAGTACTCATTGGTGCATTCATATTTAATGATTAATGATTTAACTTATAAATAACACGCCTTTAATGTTTTCTTCAGACTCTCAAAATTAAATTCTGCTGGTAATAATTGAATTATGATAGCTCTGTCAGTCAACCTCATATTACTTTTGAACGCATGTACTGTCTGCAAATGTGATTATTTCACCTATAAAGAGTGGATTGATTAGGGAAAATGGGTTTGACATGGTTATGCCGACTTCTGCCTATTTTTGTAGAGAACTGTGTGGACTTCGGCTGTAATGTCAAACATGAGGATAAAATATTTGAGCCCTGACTCCTGACCCTTACTATTATGTGTCTATCAATTGACATTCTGTTCAATTCTCTGTTTATATTAAGGATTATTGAGACATAAATGTTTTGGTTTTCATCTTGCTAAAGAAGACCATGCAAAATGTTATTCTAGAAAAGAAATAATGATAATAGTAGTGAATAACCTTTCTATAGGATTGTCGGTTGGGACCATAAAAGCTCAGTCTGGTTGCTGCTTCTCAGTGAATGAAGCACGCTTCTTTTGTGATGAAGAGATCAAATTTAGCTTTTGTTGCTTTAGTGATTGGTCTATATGAAAGTATTGAAAATTATTGGATGATTATGCTTATGACCAGAAATGTGGCTTTCTAGACAAAGCTGCCTGCCTGAACCTGGGAAGTCAAGATTTGATGAATCTATATGATGTTGAAATTGGCAGTCTGCCAAATTGTATCTAATATATGTGAGACTTTCTGGGAAGTCCAAATAAGTCATAAGGAGAAAGAGGTTTTAGTTTTAGCTGTCATGAGAAATAGAAGCAAGGGAAAATCTTTTTTTTTGATCTATTGTTTTTATGTTGCAGTGTACAAGAAACACCACCCTCCATCCCTGTTTGACGAGGTATGGAGATTAGAGAAGATTGGTAAAGACGGGGCTTTTCATAAGCGATTGAGTAGGGAAAATATCAATACTGTGAAAGATTTCCTGACCCAGCTCTTTATAGACCCTCAAAGACTTCGCCATGTAAGAATTTACTGTTTTTATCTCATATATTAATATGATTTATGCCTTTATTTTTTATATTGTATTTCATTCAAGATATTGAAGTAAAATTGTCAACTATTGTTTATTTGTTTTCTAGAGTTCTATATTTATGAAGCATTAGCATTTTTTTTAAACTAAGACATGAAAAATATTTTCTTAAAATTGGAGATTGGGGGAAAATGCCTTATCAATTGATGAAGCAAATACTGATTTATCTTAACTTGGAAAAAATTTGAGATTCGTCGTCAGTGCACATTCAAGAGCAATTTTTTTAATTGATATTGACTTTTTTTTTTGTGTAATTGATCAATATAACTAAATAATTTGGCTGAATAAATGTATATGTAACTGGTCATGCTTCAAGTTTCACCATGGCGGATGCTAGTTTATGTGAAATTTTTTTCCATTGCCCTAACCACTTATCGGAGGATATTGTAGTCATGACAAGAGAGAATTTGGAGCTTTGGACTTGAAGGAAATTAACCTCTAGTGCTTCATGTTTGTCTATGCCTTACTGAAATATTATGACTTTTTTCAATAAGTTCAGCTACTGTGGTTGCTTAAAATGAGGGTTTTAATGTTCTTGGATCAGTATAAAATATTTATGTGGATGTTATGCATGCATGTGGATATTATGCAGGTTCTTGGCACAGGTATGTCTGCTAAGATGTGGGAAGTTACTGTAGAGCATGCTCGGACATGTGTAATGGATAAGAGAATGTACTTGTATTATGCACCTTGTTCTCAACAGAAAAGTGGTGTGGTCTTCAATGTTGTGGGGCAACTAATGGGACTGCTTTCTGAGTGTCAGTATGTTCCCATAGATAAGCTGTCTGAAACTGAAAAGGCATGACAACTTTGTTTTAATCCTAATGTTGTTTCACTTCTTTTTTTTTTTTTTGCTACTTGTTTTCCTACATTTCTGGTTTCTTACAGTCTATTGTGCCTTCAGGCTGATGCTCAGAACTTAGTAATTGATGCATTCAAACATCCTGAGGAGGTTATCTCGATTGATGATGAAGCCTCTCTTATGGATGGCTCTTCACGCTTGCCTAACATCCCTTACCCCTCAAGCTCACCCAAGACACAGAATTCTAATGGAAACAGGCTTTTAGCTTCACACAAGATGGGTGATTTAGATTATGCACAATCAAATGCTGCTTCTCCTGATATCATTTCATCTATGTATTCTGTTGGGAGTGTGAGTAGCTTGGATGATTATGCATTGCACGGCATTGAAAATATGGGCCTCAGATATGATCAGACACTGAGTTTTTCAGGCCAAGTTGCCAACCCCCTCATCTGTGACACTGATACCATGACTCAAGCTTTCTGTGATGAGGATCATCTGCAGTTTTTTGATCCGGATCTTCAGCATCAGAACCTTAGTCTGGAACCACCAGCGGATCTACAAAATGCTCTTGACAGCTTCCTGTTGACACGTTCTACAGCTGTTGCTGTCGATAAGGCTCAAAGAAGATGGACGATGATATCTAGTGTGTTGAAATGGTTCTCTATTAGGAGACTCGTGGCCTTAAAAAAGACTTGCATTCGAGAAATTCATAGATACAAGTGATGAAATGTGCAAAAAATTATGATGTCACAGTAGCAAATATAGTATAGTAGCCAGTGCTGCTGGAGTAAAACTGCATGCAGTTGTAGAGGCAAGTTCGCTTCATTAGTTGTAGGCACACCTGATCTGTATATATATATTGGCTCTGCTGTGCAGATTAGCAAGTTTTTTTTTTTTTTTAAACATTAAACTGTAAATACGTAGATGCAATGTATTGCTTAGGTTGAAGCCTGAATACAAGAGTTAAAGCTGCAAAAACTGATATGCTTGAATATCAGTTGCAGCTCCTTGTGATTATAAGTACTTGTTTTGACCATTTATATCTGTTTAGCAGGTAGGGTCAGGGAAATATGCTATTGCTATAGCTGTGTGACCAGGAACGATATACAAAAAATTTCTTTCGCTTGTTGTATCAATGGAAATATATGGTGTACAAGCGCCCGATGGATTTGATTGATAAAAAAGGATACTTTTCTGCGTTTTTTTTGACAGTAAAAACTAGTGACACTAATTTAGCTGGACAAAAACAATTTTCGATAACCCAAAAGAAAATTGCTTGTTTTTTTAATGAATAAGTCAGTAAGTACTGTCATAATTATTGTCACTATGGTCTATGAAGTACGGAAAAGTCAGGTTTTCCTATTTTTGAAATATTTCTCATTTTATTATTTTTATATTTTTCTCACATTTTTTAATAATTTTTTTATAACATATTATTTTTTATATTTTTCTATTTTCGCTTTTTTTTTGGGCTTATATTGATCATCTTCATCCTCGCCAGGATTATAAAGAATTCTTTTCAATAACAAATTTAGTGAAAATAAAAACATATATTATGAACGCGTTTTTTAGTGTGATTCTAACTTTATCATTGAAGAATAAGAGTTCAATGCATTGTGCTAAATTTATATTGCAAATAAAAATAGTTAACTAGAAAAAAAAAATTTTGAATATAAAAAAATATGTAATTTTTTTAAATTGACGATAATAATCTTAATTTTAATTAGATAGATAATATTTCTTTACATAATTAATTATTATTTTAATTTTAAAATTTTTTATATTTGAAAATCTATCTATATTTATACTATCTTAAAAGTGACTAAAAGAATCTTTTTTTGATATAAAAAGATATAAAATATTTTTAATTTGACAATAATAATAATATTAAATTATAAATTTTAATTGAATGGATAATTTTTTTTATAAAACTAATTATTAGTTAAAATTTTAAAATTTGTGATTGTTTAAAATAACTAAAATAACAAATAAAAATATTTATATCTTTAAATTAATGTTATTTTATATTTTTCAAATATTTAAAATTTAAGATCAATATAATTTATCTATCTATACTATATATAAAAATGGTTAATTAGGGAAACTTTTTTTGGACATAAAAGAATATACAACTTTTAAATTGACAATAACCTTAAGTTATAAATTTTAATTGATGAATAATATTTTTTCTAAAACTAATTATTATTTTAATCTTTAAAATTTGTAATATTTGAAATTTATATTATACTATTTCTAAAAGTAGTTGATTAGAAAAAAATTTTCTAGAAATAAAATTTTTTTAAATTGATAATAATAATCTTAATTATAAATTTTAATTGGAAGATTAATATTTTCTATAGAATTAATTATTATTTCAATCTTTTAAATTTATGACTATTTGATAATCAATGATGAAAATATATTTTTTTAATTTCTTGATGCTATTTTATTTAGCTTGCTCTTAATTTTGTATTGCTTTTATCTTATTTAGTTTTTAAATTTAATTTTTTTATCATTTTATCTTAAATTTATTTTTTATTCACTTATTTATAAAAGATTATATTTATTAAAAGATTTATTTTATATGTATTTTAAAACTTTTTTAATTATTTATAAATTTATATAATTTATTTTCTTTATTTATATAAATATAAAATAAAAAAATGAATTAATTTATACATCTAATAATTATTTTACGCACAACACATGTAGTAAAAATTAATAGCATCCACAAAAGCGAAAGTGGGGTTATACTTCCACACCGACATTCCGTTGTTGCTATAAATAGATCGCCAAACCATTTCTCACTACCAAAAGTCACAACAAAAAATTTGAAACTAATGTCAAATCCAAAACTCCATGTGATGGTCCTCACTTATCCTGCTCAAGGTCATATTAATCCTCGTCTTCAGTTTGCTAAGCGCTTGGCCTCTAACGGAATCAAGGCCAGTGTTGCCACCACCGTTTATACTGTCAACTTAATCCATGATCCCATTGTAGGTGTTGAACCCATCTCTGATGGCTTTGATGAAGGTGGGTTCCCGCAATCTTCTGGTGTAGAAGCCTACATGGAATCATTTAAAACAGTTGGCACACGAACTCTAACTGACCTTATCTTGAACTTCAATTCCTCAGGTTTGCCCGTTAGTTGTATTGTCTATGATTCTCTGCTGACTTGGGATCTTGATGTTGCTAGACAGCTTGGGATTTATGCTGTTGTCTTCTTGACCAATTCTGCTTCTTGTATTGGCAAATTGATCAAGATTTCTTGAGTTTTCCTGTAAAGCAAGAAACTTTGCCTTGTTATTGCCTGGTCTTCCTCCATTAGGATTCCATGATTTACCAAGTTTTCTTGCATGGCTCACCAGCCAGTCAACTTATCTGGCAGCAATCTTGGAGAAATTTCAAATTTTGAACAACATTGATTTTGTGCACTGCAACTCCATTGAAGAGCTGGAGACTGAGGTAACTCAGTTTCACCCATATTTTGTTAACATGGTTAATGATGATACTACAAATCCTGTTATTTTGAGTCCATTCTTTTCGTAATAACTTTGTTAAAAAAAGCTATATATTTTGGTATTGATGCTTGTTATTGACTTGTTATATTTAAATATGTGAAAATCTACTGTGGCGTATTTTCATCTTGATGTGACACTTAATTGAGACTGGAGTGATTAGCTATTCGAAGTTATACTAGGAATATTATAGTTATGAAAGAATGAGCTTTGAATAAGTGCTGCTAGAATCATATTTAGTAAGTTTATATTTATTTTTGAAACAGATGTTCTGAACTGATAATCTTTTTTTAAAAAATACGGAAGTGAAATTCGTTGCGAACATTAAATTTATACAATCATTGGTTATTAGTTAATAAATTTACTTACTGCAGAAAATATATAGTTTAATAGATATTTAGATCTCTAATTTGTTCACTGCGAACTGTTGGATAGCTAGTCAATGCCATGAAGGGACTCTGGCCAGTGGTGATGGTTGGTCCGATGGTGCCATCAGCCTACCTGGACCAACAAATTGATGGAGATAGAGCTTATGGAGCCAGTCTGTGGCAACCAACAGGTGACAAGTGCATGAGATGGCTAGACGCCAAGCCACCAAAGTCAGTGGCGTATGTGTCTTTTGGCAGCATGGCAAACCTTTCAGCTAAGCAGGTTGAAGAAGTGGCATGGGGTTTGAAAACAAGCAACACGCCTTTCCTATGGGTTATTAAAAAATCAGAAAGCAAGTTACTAGGTGATTTTCTAACCTCAGTAGGTGAGACAGGGCTAGTTGTGGAATGGTGCAACCAATTATAAGTGCTCGCTCACCAAGCTGTGGGTTGTTTTGTTACACATTGCGGATGGAATTCTACTCTAGAGGGGTTGAGCCTGGACGTGCCTATGGCTAGCGTGACACAGTGGAGTGACCAGCCGACCAATGCTAAGTTTGTGGAGGAGGTGTGGAAGGTGGGGGTTAGAGCTAAGAAGGATGAAGAGGAGATTTTAACAAGGGGGGAAATTGAAAAATGTATAAGGGAAGTCCTGGTTGGAAAGGGGAGTCAGGAAATTAAAGCAAATGCCTCTAAATGGAGAGATCTTGCCAAGAAAGCTGTTAATATAGGTGGTAGCTCAGATAATAACAATAATCAGTTCGTAATGAAGTTGCTGGAGGGGAAAGAAAGATGATTGTTAGTAATGCATGAAGGATGGAATGAAATATAACTTGACGCTCCTTTTATACTGGTTTCATCTTGTACTAATGATAAACATTGTAATCGCAACATGAGAGTACCATTATAAAAATTTTCACGGATGGGGATTTGAAGCAATTCAGACGCATATGTCTACATCTGCTAAATATTTTTGATGATTGAATACGAAAGGGTGATATACAAGAGTTTGAAATTTACATTTGCATTTCTGTAACATAGCATATTGCATCGTAACTAGTAATAAAGATTATCAATGACATGTCCTTCAGTATCAGAAAGGAAGATATTCTTCTTAAATTATAGCGTCTTTATGGAATAGAGCTCCCGGTGATGTTCCAGAAGATGGTAATAAATGTTGACAAAACTAAGGGATTCTTTAAATCCTAATCACTGGATTTTTAACGAGAGTTCACAACTTACAAGCACTTCCATCCTTGCATGCTTCACCCTGCAAGAACAACAAGAAGCCATGCATGGATCAACAACAAAATCCTGTCATATCTAGACATCTAAGCATTTCTGCCTGTCAAAACATACAAGATAAAAAATAGAAAATGCTTTCAGGAGCATTGAAAAGAAGTACTTCGTATTCTTAATATACTAAGGAAGAATCTTCAGGCAACCAATATTCCTCTTTCTAATTATTCCTTGTATAGGACTTTTGAAACTGATCTCAAAATGGGTTGATCAGACACCATATAAAGATACAAGAGAAATTGAAAAGTAGCTGTTGTCCATTAAGGTTCATGCAAAATGTACCCTTAATTGAGAAAATTCCTGCGCAGATCTTAACATGAAACATGGATCAATAAAGTGCTGTGAAGTTCATTCAGAAGGCCTAGTTTGATATGCGACTCATTATTTCATTAGCAAGGCTTCCATACAGCTGTATATCACTGACACTTGACGGTTTTTCATGGGTGAATTAAGCATACAAATGTAGATAATTTATATCTCTGACTCTTATGTTAAATTGCAGATGCAGATAGCATGTGTTCTCAGAGGGCATTTGGATTGGAAATTGAAAAACTTCAAGGCTTTCACATGCTATCATTAACAGTTCACCATGAAGAAACAAAAGGTAAAAATAACTCTGATTGAAAATTCAGGTTTCTGAAGAATCCCCACTGCCTCAACACGTCTCAAATTATTATTTAATTTACCACCATCATAGTGTGCCTGTTATTTGATTTCATGTCTAATTATTGGACACAAAGTTTTCAAATTTCTTGCAAGAAATCAAAGCCATGTAACAAAAGAAACGGGAACACTTTTAAAATCTTAGATGTTGGATAGCAGAAACAAGGAACTGCAACAGTTGCACTTGCTTACCTTTCTTTTTCGTGCTTCTAAAACTTCCTCTAAAGGTGGCCGGCCTAAAAGAAAATTAGACCATTTCCATCAAACAAACACATCTTATATTAAATGAAAAGGGATTGGAAATTCTAGGTGCCATATATCAATTGGAAGCAAATGCAATATTCGTTTACCTGTAATTTGAAGACGATATTTAGCCCAAACACCATATACAGCATCAGCTATGGTTGCAATCTGAAAGCAGCATGATTTTGTCATTAGTTAATCATTAATGAAAAGACGAAAGCAAAACTTTGCAAAGGGGAGTAACAGGAAATTTTATGGACTTACAGGTTCATATTTAGTAATGGAATAAACCCATCCAAGACCAACTTGTTCATACAATCTTCTGAATGCCTGCAGAGGTAATCAATTTAACATGAGTTCGTTCTAGAAATATCTCAAATAATAAAGTCATTGATATCTATTCATTATCTAGTGATTACGAAATCCTGTTGTAATGATGACATTAAATTGTTATAGTATCCTTAATCATTCGCTAACTTACCAAAATCCTAACACCATATGTGCACAGGAGCTACTCATAAAGAACATGTCTCTCAGTCTCAGGAACAGAAATGACAAATAACAGACAGCTAATACAGGGACCGGATGTTGTGCACACGTCTCATGTTATGTGCAATTAAAGGAAGTCTGAATTCCTTGAAACCAAACATATAACAGCAAGATTCAAGAACAAACAAACACTTAGAGCAGAAATCTAGCAACCAAATTAATTAACTTATGTTTAGTCAAGTGATTAGGAAGTAACATGAATTAACAAGGGCATATGTGCAACAGAAACACCACTAATCTAAAACAAAAACTGGATAAAAATTAGGACAATAAGCTTACTTCAACATCAGTGACTACAGTTCCATCAGAAAGGATCGCATGTATTCTCCCCATAACCTGCACAATAAACTACACTTATCACCAATCTAATAGCTAATACATAAGAAAACAGCACTCTACGGTGGGTTAAGTGTAGTAAGGTGGGTTAAGTGTAGTAAGCATCAAAACAATATTAGAGAAGACAGGAAGTTTAAAAAATTCACCCCAAAAAAAAAAATCTAGGCTATAAAGAATAATCAAAAGTAATTTTCAAATGTACCCAAAACTAGAAAGGAAGAAACAATTTACTTACAGTTTCATAGTCTAAGCCTTGATTCTGCTGAGAAGAGTAATCCTCAGCGCTTATGTCAACAAACTTAATGGTGCCATAGCTTTTATTCCTCTCTCTAAGCATATTGACCTGACAATGTAAACAAATTAGGGAAGAAAGTAGGCAAGAAATAAAGAAAAGAGCAGGACTAAGTTGGCAAGGTGCAAACCTCACGCATGCAAAGGGGGCAATCACCGTCATAAAGCATTTTAATTTTCCAGTCATGGGGAGGCTGTTCCTCATCGTATTTCTTGGTGGTTATAGGATCCACGGTTACCTCATGTATTGCACGAATTGGATACTTAAATCCTGCACTTGTTTACAACGATTCAGCTTAAAGATAAAAACTTTCAGTCTAAAAAAGACCAACCCAATTGAAAGTTGTTTCAAATGACGCATGAAGAAGAATAAAAGTAAAGAAAGAGCAAGAAGAATGTATATGTAACGGGGTGGTCGAAGATTGGTCACCAGTTTGAGAAGATGACGCAAATCTGAGGCTGAGATAGCGAGAAATTGAGTTTGAACGGACGGACGGAGTTCTTCCTTGTCTTGCAATTGTACATGCAGTAGCAGCTCCTCCTCTTAACAATGCCATTTTTTCTTATTCTTCTTCTTATGAATGGATTCCAGGCAGTGGGTCTTAAAGGCAACTGCTGCTTTACGTGGCCATCTGTGATACACAAAAAGAACGGAACTTTGCCACATAAAAAAGTAAAAATTAGCAAATGAGGACAAATTGTAATAATATGAAAATACGAGGGGCAGCACTGCAAAATCAAATATTTTGATTGGCGGGCCGGGTCTGGAGAGTGAGATTCCCTAGTGGGTCAGTGTAGCTGCCCTCATTCATTTCGATCTCTCCTGTTCTGGTCGAAGAAGGAAGGAACACAGAAAATGGCATTCCTACTAAAGAATTCAACAATTTCTTCGCACTTTGGATCCGATAATTCTCAGGTAATTCGATTCTTGATTTTAATTTGATTACCCTATTCGTTCTTTTTCTCCTCTTACCATTTCTTCAAATCAAACAGGAGGCGATTGCTCTTTCCCGCCGCGGATTTCACGTCGAACCTGCGCCTCGCGAGAAAGCTGTGAGTTTTTTTTTCCTCTATCTATGATTTGGTTGCTTATCATGTTGATTGTTAGATGACGCTTCCAGAATATTCAGGATCTGTCGACTGTTATAGTCTTGTACATATATTCTATAAAGATTTTGCTTTCAATTAAATCGGTTCAGATTTTTCTCAATTAAAATTTTCATCCCATGATTGATGATCTTATAGGTTATAGCAGAATCCCTAACTTGTTAAGTTTTTGACATACTTTGGGTGTCACTAGCTTTACATGATGCACGTTCAAGGACCTTTTTGTTTTTGTTATAAACGCAAAATACGAACATTGGTTTTCATTTAATACCCAAGCAGACTAGAAGTAATCTGGAAGAAGAAAAATAGAGTATAAATGGGTTCATTCTGAGATATGCTTTTCTGTATTTGCGCCTGAAAAAGTCTTTTACTTGCGGTTTCTGGCTCTGTGAAAGAAACCTAAGCAGTGCCATTCTGAAGATTGCTGACTTTGTGTGTATTGCAGTACCCTTATGAACTTTTTCCATTTTGTTCTTTATATGTCCAACTGTACCTGCATTATTTTGATGTTGTGCTAATTAATAGGTGAAATGGTTTAAATTGTAGACATTTTCATTTTGTATTGCAGCTCTTGGCTCCAGATCCGGCTCTTAAGCAATTCAAATCACATAAGAAGAGCGTGCGGAGACTCAAAAGGGTTGGAGATGTTCTCACAATTGTCGTTGTAGCAAGTATGTTGGTGTATTTGATATAAATTGAAGAAATTTATTTGTTAGTATCCTCCCATTTTCTTTCTGTGGTGGGTTTTTTTATTTTTTCCCTTTCAATTATGTGTATGCAATTGATCATATTTTGGGATTAATGAACCTCTGCATCTGAATTGAGCAAAATGTTAGTGGGTTTTTAGGAGCATTATCCAAAAGTTGTATTGTGGGCATCCAACAGCTCTGTGCTTAATTGATAAATCTTCTTGTTGGTTGAAATGATTTTTAATGCTTCAAGAAGAATGTTTTTAATCCAAACTTGTGGTCGTAAGTTAATGTGAGATTTCAGGTTATTCTCAGGCTAGAGAAGTTTTATGATTTGCTTGCAGGAAATTTTATTTTATCAGCTTCCACAAAAGAGGTAGAAAGTTACTTTTTCTAAGGGGGTAGAGTATGTCTTGCATTTAAGTTTTAAGAAGAATATTTGGATTTCTGTCTGACAACATAGAACATCAAAACTGTAAAGGATGCATTTTGAAATCAGTTTTCTAAACTTGATTCATGATATTTGAATGAAAGCTTGGATTTGGTGCATTCATGTGCCCTTTTGACACCCTAATGAAATGCATTCCCATGATCCTTTTCGTCCATTTTTATGTTTGTGTATTCATATTTAAATATCCTTGAAACGTGAGTAAACTGCTACAATAGAAGGATATTATGAGCTATTTAGCAATTGTCTACTGTAATCTGGATATCTCAGTCATGTTTTTTTTTTTTTCCCTCTGCTAGCAATTCATTTCCTCCTCTATCACTTGCTATCTTCAATTTCAAAAGTCTTAAAAACTAGCAGGTCTAGTTGACATGTCTTAGAATCTACTGTTCATGGATAAGGAAGATGATTTATTAGTGACCTTGATTCGTAATAGACACTGGAATCCACAAGGTATTAGTTGGAGTTCTTACGGAACCACTTTAAAAAGTAGATCGATCTATTTCTGAGTCACCTTGTGTTCCTTGGACAGTGAGACTGAGAGATATATTCCACAAAGTGGGGGAGTCACAATAAGAATTTTTATTTGCTCTTTACATTTTTGAAACACTCAACTGCATCACACGCATGAGCTCTATATTCTGCCTATCAGTGACACTTATTTACACTGGAAGTGGGTTTTTATTTTAGTGATTGCATCAATGTGAAAATCCTTCCAGCTTGTCAAATTGATTAGAACAACTACAGGAACATCCAGCTGCAACTTCACAACCTTTCATGTTGTAGCTGCCTTTCCATTTTATGGATGTCCATATCAAATGATGTGAAATTAAACTCCAAATCAATGGCCGTCTGTTGTGACCTTCAGTTCCAACAAGGATATTTGGGAAATGGGAAAGGAGAGAGAGAAGAAGAAGAGAAGGGAAGAGGGGGGGGGGGGGGGGAGGGAGAGAGAGAGAGAGAGAGAGAAAGGGGAGGGGGGGAAGAAGAGAAAGAGGAGGACGGGGTGAGAAAACGGAGGTGCAAAAGTGATGAAAAGAAGGAGAAAAGATAGAGGAAGTGGTGGAAGATAGATACTGAGAGAGGTGTTGAGAATGTATTATCATTCATCAATGATCAATTCTGTTGCAATTTTGTTATTTATAGCGGCTATATAGAATACATGTAAATGACAATGGATAGCCACTATAAAATGGCACCTCAGCAATCTATCCTTTATGTTCCTATTGGCTACTAGCTAATTCAGTACCATCAGGCTATTACAGCATCCATGTCTTTAAACACTCTCTTTTTTCTTTGGCCTGTGCTTAAGGTTTAGAAAAATCATGTTATTGCTTACAAGCAACAACAGTTGAAAGTATTTTGATCAATAGAAGAGAAAAGCTTTTGTTTTTCATTGATGTGATCTATAAATTGGATTAGAGAATGTCTGATTCTTTCCAGGAATTGCGGTCATCTATCATGTTCCTTTGTTGTTGTCTTTTAGTACTCATATGTTTTATGTCTGTTTCAGGCTGTTGCTATGAAATTTATGTCAGAGCAGTAATGCGGGAGGAGGATCGGAAACGGGCAGGGGAAAGCGCATAATGGAGTATGCAACTCTCAGTATTCCATCTTGTTTGTCATGACACAACATTAGAGCCTTTATGTTTTTGTCTTTGGCGTTAAATAAGAAGAACAGTCAGTCTCAAAATTAAATGCTTACTCTCCAAAGCGCTATCTTGCTTTCTTTGACCAAGAGTTTGAGTTTTGATGCATAGCGTTACGTTATCTGCAATACGCTTACACTGTATTCGTTTGGGTTTTGTGCCTCTGCTTAGAAATGGGGATGGGAGTCTTTGCACTGTATTTCTTTCCCGTATTAGGTTCTTGCCTCTTGGGGAAAGACTGAAAGAGTAGAGGTTCTGGATCCATGACTTACGTCCGGGATCACTGTCAATCCAAATGAACAAGTGCTGACTGGACGAACTCCAGTTAGTCCCATCTTTGAATGGTTTATGTTTGTCAACAATGCTATTAAAAATGTTGCAGACGTTTAAGAACATGGGCATCATTTTTCTCAATGAAGATGTGCTTCCAGATTGTGCCATGTGATCTTGTTTTGTTGGGTGGATGAAGTCAACAGCCATAAGTTCACAATCTTTGTTTCATCCATCCTCTAAGGAGGGCATAAACTTTTATTATCATGCCCTAGCACTTGACAAAACATTTGGAGTTATGGAGTATCTTATACAATCAAAGGCTTAGATCTTCCATCACAGTATTTTGTAAGATACATAATAACACAACTTACAGAAAATGAAAAACCAGTAAAGAAAAAAGGTGGTTTGGCGTTAAAGTTGACCTTAAGCTAGTAACTAATCACAATTAGTTAGTAGTGGTCTCTAACATTTTTTGTATACCTAAACCTTTGAAAAAAAAAAAGAATATTTAAACTTGGGCAGTCGAAATCAGAGTCTAAATAGGGGCGTTTATTATTTTTTTAATGAAAAAAGAGATTATCAAGATTTTACGGATTATGAGAGATCTTATTTAAAAAAAAAAAAAAAAAAAAACACCAACATCATGGAGACAACAAAAAGAAAATAAAAGGAAAAGAAAAGTTACGAGCTTTTTTTTTTTTAAAAAAAAAGAGAAATTTAAATTAGAGAATCATAAAAAAAAAAACAAAAGAGAAATTTAAATTAGAGAATCATAATTGGATTGAGTTGTTGACATGGTGGATTGCATTACCCTATCGGTCTCTCGTATAATATAATGACAAAAAAATATTTAAAAAAGAATCATACGACATTATATGATGGGACCCCCCATTACTGCAAATTAAATTCCACTTGTAATTTAATTTCACATACCCTCTTTATTAATTAATATTCAGCTACCCACTCGCCCTTTATGCATGTGTGCTACAACCCCTGCCCCACATAAAATATACAAAAAAAATCTTTTCAAATAAATACACGATACCAAAAATACGATTTATAATATTTTTGTGCAAGTGGAAAAAGCTAATAAATTAAAGCAAAATCACTAATAAAATTCACTAGGTAATTAAAATAGGTTATAATTTATAAATAAAGCACTATGTGATTCAAATTTTAATATTATAAATGTGATTTTAATAATCAAAATAAGGAAATTATAAAAATCAAATAAAAATTAATATATCGCATATGTAGAAATGTATATTAAACTAGAGATATTATAAAAAATAATATTTGTATAATAAAATTATAGTAAATTAATATTTTATTATTTGAAATTTAATAAATTATATATAATTTAAAATTTTAAACAATGGCATAATAACATATACATAATCATAGAATTTATTTTATTTATATAAAATTGTTATTAATTAATTTTTTTGAAGAAATAGAATAAATATTTCAAATAGAATAGATTTTAGAAGAAAAAGAAAAGTACAGGAATGAACAAAAAGCAAAAATATAAAAGG
The DNA here is from genome assembly GCA_949677035.1 of Omphalea diandra. NCBI lineage: Eukaryota > Viridiplantae > Streptophyta > Magnoliopsida > Malpighiales > Euphorbiaceae > Omphalea > Omphalea diandra. Next base: position 13,502 of record CATIWR010051850.1, on the reverse strand, counting down.
ACTAACACTGACACGCGCTTTTTTACAGAGTGATTGAATTGGCCGGGTCACATAAAAACCGCGATATGTCCGAATATGAGCACTGGGCAAACTCCACCTCCACTGTCCGATTCGACATTCAGCGAAGGACACGCGTTCATCAGAGGGCATTATTGTAATTTAACATATTTTTCTTACTCTTATTTTTATTTTCCTTTTCTTTTTTTTTTTAAAAAAATAAAGAAGGATGAGGCCTACTGTTTGCCAGCCATTGTTTTTTTTTTTTTTTCTACGAAAATAAAAATTATAGAAAATAAATATACATAGTTTTTATTTGGTTGTCTCTTATCTCTGAGGTACAGAAGTTTGAAAGTCTTCAGCTTTATCACCGTTTCACCAAAACCATCTCAAGAGACTGCATAGTCCTATCCCGATTCAGTTGGATAACTATACACTACTTATTTTATTGAAGATTATAAAGAGAGAGATAAAAAAATGGCAACATTTGCAGGGACAACCCAGAAGTGCAAAGCATGTGAGAAGACTGTGTACTTAGTGGATCAGCTTACTGCTGACAACAAAGTCTACCACAAGGCTTGTTTTAGGTGCCACCATTGCAAAGGTACCCTTAAGGTCGGAGACAGCAACCCAACTCTTTCTCTCTACTAATGATGTTTTTATATGTTTCTATGGATGTATCGTTCTTGCACATGTATGCATATAGAAAGAATCAGATTGATTCTTTCTGTTGAATTTCACCACTTTGTATGTTCTTTTGTTGTCTTTGCTATTGGTTACGCTCAATTATACAGTGATTCTTTCTGTTGAATTTCACCACTTTGTATGCTCTTTTGTTGTCTTTGCTATTGGTTACGCTCAATTATACAGATAGCCTTTTTTCAGCTTTGTTATGTTTGTGATTTTGGTGCTGATTAGTAGAGTATTTTTAGATGATGCTCAGGAACTTATTTGGAAATGAAGGGTTTAGATTCAAGTGTTGCAAAAGGAATAGTAATACTGGTTCCCTGTGTATCATGGGTTAGATGTGTTTTTAATACTAATTAATGAGTGATCTGTACGTGAAACCTTCTAAAGAACAATTGAGCACCTATTGCTCAAGTACTAAAACCAGATCAGATTTCCTTTTTATTTTTTAGGGGGTCAAAATCATATTTCTGCTAGTAGGTTTTGGTTCTCTTTAATCACATGTTCAGTTCAATCGGAAATCTTTTGGTAATTCAATTTTTTTTTTTTTTTTCCTGGTTGGTTGGCGATATTCAAACGTGATGGGTAGATATCTGGTTTTCCATGATGAAAGGGTGCTTGCTTGCTTGCTTTTAATTTTGTTGGTCCAATGGTAGTTGAGAAGAGATAAATATGAAAAGCATAAGAAGGGGGTTTTGTTCTATTTGGGGCCAAAACTGTTTCAGAAATATCTAAAAGAGTCATGGGAAATGTGCATATTTGGAAGTATATGTGTTATTCGATATTAGTAATTTTCAGAACTTCATTGAAATATTCAGGAAAGACATTTGAAATTCAAAGAACATACGTAGAGTTGACGTTTAACAGAGGTAAGCACCCGATTTCTTCCAGAGTTTGCTCCAGTGAACCTTTTTTTCCTTGTTCTAGTCCTTGGTCTAATTTGATGCACCTCTTTGTGGGTTGGTTTGGTATGGCAACCAGCAGCATCACTCAGAAAATAGTACTGGCAATTGTTTCTTTATCCCAAGGCCAATGATCAATTCAGGTCCTTTTACCTCCTGTATTACTCTTGGCATTAACTCCAACTTTGTTGCCTTGATTTGACATCGTTGTTGTCTTAATCTTTTACTTTCTTCATCCTAAGGTTATAGTTGGTAGGATGTGGTAGACTCTAAAATAATTTCTATGTTTGGTTGCCCAAAAAAAAAAAAAGGTAAACTAATGTAATTCAGTGAAATTGCCATTTTTATTTGTATGTTTCATTTAGTTTGTAGTAGTGGAGATGACTGTAAATGGTACCTGAGGCGACTGACCATGGGGATGGTGGCGGTGGAAGTAAAAAAAAGTAATAAATAAATTATGGTTATATAAACGTTTGCATGATAACCAAAAAAGGTGAGCAGATCTGTAACAACTCTTGTTCGATAGCTCAAAATTCCTGGTTTACTGCACAAATACCCTCAATGTGTTAGGGATACTATCATCGTTTGATTTTTCACTGAAGGCTAGTCAGAAATTCAGAAATCTTAAACAGATAAAACCTGGAAATACCTCTGCTGGCCATTGAACATTTTCTATGCACATTGTTGAATGTTAGTCATATGCAGATACTTAATGTATGTTAAAAGGAGAGTATGAATTCCTTTATTATAATATAAAGGTGCAGGACATCTTGGGGAATCCTCAATCTCTTTTGGGTATTATAATGATTAAGTTACAGCAAAAGTTTGGCTTCCTTCTCTACACTCATGGATCAACATTATGATCCCCTTGTTACGTGCAGAATCCTGACATTTTGTTCTACACCTTTTGCAGCTGAGTAATTACTCCTCCTTTGAAGGTGTTTTGTATTGCAAGCCTCACTTTGATCAACTATTTAAGATGACTGGAAGCTTGGATAAAAGTTTTGAAGGTGATTAACTGATACCTAATTGTTCTAAAGTTGTCAGCTGCTCTGGTATCTTCTTTTTCATCTTATTCATGCATTTTTTTCCCCCTTTCTCTTCTCTAGGCACCCCAAAAACTGTTAGAGTTGACAGATCTGCTGATCCGGTATTATACTGTTTAAGTTCCTTGATTATATTGACTATTTACTTTAGAAATGTTTCATATTTGGATTATTGAGGTCTGATATGATAGTTAAGATGTTACCTATTGTGAATGAACTTGACCAGGTCCATAACAACAGCAAAGTATCAAGCATGTTTGCTGGGACTCAGGACAAATGTGTTGCTTGCAAGAAAACTGTTTACCCACTTGAAAAGGTAAATATGACAAGTTGGTGTGGTAATAACTATGAGCTATAAAATAGAAAATCATATTGTTAGAGGATGTTGTGGGTTTGGAATCAATGAAAGAGTTGTTTCTATTTTTCTATGATTCGATAATATTCAGCAATATGAAAAGTATCATTTTGATGGACAGTTACTTTCGCTTCTGTTAGGCTTCAGTGGAAAAATAGTATTGTAAAAGCAATCAAAGAACTTCAAGTTATCAAAGCTTAAAAGAGCAGCAAAGTGTGTGGATTGGCCTACAAGCTGTTTGTTACAAAAGATGTTCAGAAATCTATTTCTTTGAAACTTGAGTCGTATACTTCTCCTTAACTGTCCATAATGAAACTTCAATGCTGAACCTGGTTCACGATCAAAAAAATTAGTCTGAACAATTTTCTCCTTCATTGCCTTGATTTTTCCTGTGATGTTCATAACCATCATTCCTGATCCAACTTTCTGCTTCTTTCAGGTGGCAGTTGATGGCACTTCTTATCACAAAGCCTGTTTCAGGTGTACCCATGGTGGCTGTGTAATCAGCCCATCAAACTATGTAGCCCACGAGCATCGTCTCTATTGCAGGCATCATCACAACCAACTCTTCAAGCAGAAAGGGAACTTCAGCCAGTTTGACAAGCAAGAACAAGTTAAAACAGTGACAGACACTGCATCAGCTGAGTAAGACTCTAAAATTTCCAAAAATCCCGAAATGTGCGATACCTCTAGGAGTTTGATGCAATTGCCAAAGTAATATAATATATGTAATGTTATGAGGAAAATGATGTTCAGTTGCAGAGTTCCAGATTGTGCTAACTTTTTTTTTCCCCCATGAGTGTGAGCTTTGAATGTTTAATAAGAAGACTTTTCGGTGTTAGAGTACTTCGATAAAACTGTGAACTTAAAGCACAGGGGTATTGCATTTATTTTCGAAGTTTGATCATTGGCATGCTTCATTTTCTGTGCTTGTAGTGTCTTATAACTAGCAGTGTCTACATTGTACTTTGATTTGTATGCATTGAGTTCTCGAATTTTTATCTTTTCTTGTATTAAGGACTTTGATAATAATAAATATGGAAATTCATTGATAACAGTTTTATGACTTGAAGAAATTATATTATTTTTCCACTATTAAAATTACTAAAGCTATAGGAAAAAAAACAAATTATATTATTTTTCCACTATTAAAATTACTAAAGCTATAGAAAAACAAAACAAAATTAATTTCGTGGCTTTAAATTCGTTAAGTTTTTATTAAACAAATAGTGTTATTTTTATAAAATAATTTGACTTTCTATTAATTTTTAATCTATCGTAAACAAATTTTTTACCAATTTCATTTTGGCTTCTATTAAAGTTTTTAATGTAAAAATTTAAAAATTTGATGCATAGGAATTAAGGTATAAGGAGCTTAATAGCATAATCAAGGACTGAGTGAAATGTTTGCAGTCTTTTTAAAATGTTTTGTGAGTTATTCTCTATTTAAAATGTTTGCCTTCTTTTTAAATTAAGGTTGAAGCAGCTACGTACTGCATTAAATTAAGGTTGAAGCAGCTACGTGCATGTAGTATTTGATCAAGGACCGAGTGAAACGTGTTTTCTTGGACATATTTTTAGTATGCAAAATCGGGGGAAAAGGGTAGCCAATGAGCTTTTTAAGAAAATGCACGAGAGATTCGTGGGTCATGGTCTGCTAGAATTCTGGGTTTCCTTCCTTGGTCATGCCTGTGATTAGGAGCGTAAAAGCATGATAGTTTACTGGAAGAAGGGATAATAGGAGAGAAAATGACCTATTTATCATAGTCCACTTGTCCAATCATAGGGATTGTGTATAATTCTGAAATTTTCATCTTTATCCTTATTTTTCATCTGATGAGTCCCGGGTCAGATTTCATTCCAGTAGTGTATTTCACAAATCATAATATATAGTCTCATTTTCGTGCTTTTGAAGAAGGAATCTTCCCTTGCAAAGACTACTATTGCTAAAAATAGCACATAAGATTGCGAGTTTATAACTCCAATGAAAACCTTTTTTTTTTGGCATGATTCCGCTTTCAGTTGACAATCTCATCTCTATAAATATTATGAAATTTCAGTCTGTATTATCTTTTTTTTTAAAAAAAAAAAAGAAATTTGTTTTGGAAAAAGAATAGTACTGATAATAAGTCTTGTAGCTGTGACCAAGATTATGGCACATAACTGCTTGGATTATGAAATATAAGCTACCTTTGAACACCAATAAGAGCTCAGCCAATTATGGTACTTGTTGTATTAAGAGATATTCTCAAAATATTAACCAGGAGACTCAACTTGCGAAGAAGATATCATCCAGCAAGGCTCAATCAGTTGTGGCATGGCCTACATTCCATATTCATCGCTCCACAACTCATTAATCTGATTCTATATCCAATCATTTTTCTAAGTAGAGACAAATTTTGTATAGTGCTGTTTGTCATAAATCTGGAAAATAGTGGCAAGCAGTTGATGGCCGACAAATACAAAGAATTCGAAGCACTTTCACGTACCCGCACCACCCTTGTTTGTAAAATACGGGAAAATAAATAATTTATATCTAAGTTTCTATGCTTAGAGAATGCTCTAATAGTAAGTTGGTTGTAGTTGTCCTACTTAGAAAGTTTCCATGAAGAGCACTATAAATATTTTAAAAGGTTATCAGGCGAAGGCAAAGGGAAATCTTTTGCTTTTTCTAGCGTTGTCTGGTGTGGTCTGGCTTGCTTTTTGAAGATGAAAAGAGAACAAAGAAATGGAATAGAACAAAGAAATGGAATAAGTCATGCAATGGGGTACTATTCATTAAGAAACAGTCCACTTCTTTTAATGCAATGAAAATTATCAGTATGATGATTGTTTCAAAGTCAAAAATTGTACAAAACTAATAATCATAACTATTCATATTGATCTTTTTCATCACGTCTACTTCAACCTTTGTTTGGTCAAATAACGATTAAATAAAGCTAATTAGACTTTTCTGTATATTATTAGCAGGACATTCATCTTTGTTCTTCATAGGATAAAGAAGTATCAGTCTGGGATTTTATAACTAAAAGGGTTTTTTTTTTTTTTTAAAAAAAATATCTTTAATTTTCACTTTCTTACTCTTATGCGATATGTGTACTGAGATACTCCGCATTTTCATAATTTTGATATAAGTTCGTCCAATTGTACTGAACAGATTGTTGTAAGAAGACTTCTTCATGGTCTCTCAGCTAGGGGAAAGGCATGGGCAGCTAAAATGTATAGGAATTGATGATGTTTGAACCATGGTCGTGTTGTTGATGCATCAAGCTGTGCTGTTTGTACTATTTTGAATAGCAAGTCATGAATTATTGCTTCTACTTCTTGAAGAGCTTGTAGTTGTACTAGGATATGAGCTCTTTCTTTTGACTGATACCTAATTGCTAACCTTTTTGAAAAAATTGGTGATATTTGTTAATCTCAATTAAATCCTAGCTAGCAGAATGGGGGGCTACTCAGCATTAATCTCCAAATGTCAACACTAATCACTCAGTTATCCTTGTCGGTCCAACCACAACCTTCAAAACCAACGGCTTAAGATAATTGAAATATCATATCCATTTATTCTTTTAGTCCTCTTTGTTATTAGCTTTTTAGTTCACCAGATGTGAATCTGAACCACCTGGGCATTAAATTTTCTATTCTTTTTTTGAAAAAAAAAAGCTTGTTGCGTTAACATTCTTGATCTTTGGCACTAGCTGGCTTGGCAAATGCTGAAAATAATCATGGCCAAAAATTATTGGTCTTTCCTTATTATCCAATTAAAGAACTTTTTCATGACACTATTGATTAAGATCCTGAGCAATTTCTCAAGTTTTTTCTTTGATTTTGAACTAGATGATTAACCTTTTGTTTGTTGGTTGGTTGGATATTTGGCCAAAAATTATCAAGAAAGAAAAATAAACAGCTGCAAATAGCAAAATCACCAACCATGAACAAAAGTCCAATTTCATTTCAAAAGATCATTTACTAGTAATTATGTTTTCCAACAGACAACCCTTTTGCTATACATCTGTGAATTACCCAAATTTGCACTTGGAAGGGAGAGTCACTCACTGTGCTATATTAGATGCCTGCCTCCAATCAACCCAGTAATGATCTATGTATTAAACTTTCTGCAGGTTCAAAATAAAGGAGGGGCTGGATTCAATTTATGTGCAGGCAGGTAAGCTGATCTGGTCCTCATGTAAGCATGACAAAAACATAATTTTTTTTAAAAAAATAATTAGCTGCTAGCCTCTGAGATGCTGTGAAGCGAGGGTTGCCATGTTCTAGATCTGGCTGTGCTACTGGCAGAGTTGGTAGCTGTTGCTGTCCTTGGTCTGTTTCTTTCTTTTTTGTTCGCCTGAATATTGGAAATATTTAGTCAGTTAATTTTCAATTTTCTTGCATTAAAATTAACAACATTTGCACATGTGCCTTAATTAACATAAAATATTTATGTTTAACAGTTCTAATCAACATATGCAACAACCAAAAGCAATAGTCTCCCCATGAAATATCAGAAGGAATTCTTCATAAAAATGTCTCGATTTTCAATCATGTGCAAACATTAAATTCAAAGAAATGATATCAGGAAACATGATATTAATTGCAAAATGGGATTTACCAGCTGATAATCCTTATCAAGTTCAGATCTTTTTACTTCTATTTCCAGCCCTGAATACTGTGTTCCTCTCATCTTGTCTTGCTTATTCTCTGATGATTCTGATGCCTGATTTTTCTTCAGCTTTGCTTGTTTCTTTGCCCACATCCCCTTCATAACCTCTGAAAAAAGAAAACGCACAAAGCAAATTAACCTTAAAACCATTCAACTAACAAAAGCAACAATCTTTCATTCAAAGCAAAGCAAAGAACAATAAAAAAGAGAGCTTTGAAAACCTTGAGTAGTTATGAGCCTATAAACATGGCCAAGAACAAGAGTATCAGTAGGCTTAAGAAGCTTAATTCGAGTTATCCTAAGAGAATTGCTGTTGCTGTTGCCGCCGTTGTTGTTGTTGTTGGTGGTGGTGGTGGTGGGACTGGGGCGTTCACCATTTCTAGTAGTTGGATACAAGGCGGTGGAGAGGAGAAGAGCAACATAGTGACCAGGATTCGTCTTCATGATTTCAGCAGCACTTACTGGCCAATACAACTTGTCTATCTTACCACTTGGGTGCTGTATCACTAGTGTTGCTGCATCTATGGCTTGACAGTTCCCCATTTCCCCCTTTCTTTTCTTGCTTGCCAACAACTCGAAGTTGAAGAAGGAGAAGAGAGGAATGGAGAGAGACAGAGACAGAGAGGGAGGGTTGAAGTTGGAATAGGAAGTGCCTTTATAGCCACCACCCACCAAATCTTTATTTTCTGGGTAGTAAAATTTGCTACTTCTGTGACATTTAGGCCATAGTTTTTTTTTTAACAACTCTATGGTGCAAAAACAAATTAGCAGATGCGTTACATCATTGTAATTAATGTATGTGATTACTTTAGTGATTGAGTAGTGATTGTATATAGCAAATTGTCTAGTTTTCTTTTTCAATTTTCCTTTGACTAAAATAACATTGAAATTTGGACCTTTTCTTCATATATATAATTCTTTTAAAAGTGAAATAAAGACTCATTAATTAAAATATTAAAATTCAAACTCTAATATTAGGAAAAAAATAAATTGTGAATTATACGAAAACATTTTTTTATTTTTTGTTAATTCAATTTTAATGAAAGTTCAAAAATTGGAAAATAATTATAATATTGTTAAATTAAATAGTCATCAATTCTTTTTATTTATTTATTAATTTTAGGGGTGGGGGGTTGCGTCATTGTCATCATTAATATACAATTCAAACGTAAAATAAGGAAAATTTTGAAAAGAAACAATGAGCATTATTGGGTTTGAGAGATGTGTTTCTCTCACATGTACTGTTGTGGTGAGCTGTGATTGGTTGGGGCCTGAAGAGACAAAGAAAGTTGGGCCACAGGTGATTTTCTACCTTAAAAGACAGGGGAGATGCTTTACGTTAGCTTGGCCCACCACTTACCACTCTCTATACTAATCCACGGTTGCATAAAGATTCTCCTATCAAAAAAAGGCATGTAACCATCAACTAAGCAACGGCAAATTTTTGTTTTGTGTCGGTTTGGTTTCACGTTTTTATTTCATAAATATCATTAATAAACGTTTTAATTTAAATACTAATATTGACCATTTAAAAAATATAAATTAGATATTAAAAATTATTTTTTCTAGTGTTTGAATATAAAAATTGATGTTTATATATATATATATTTTTTTTAGTATTAACTCGTAATTATTATTATTTGGAACTATACAATTTGATATTTTATAAATAAAAATAATTATTTTTTTTGTCATTTTAGGATATAATTACATATTAAATCATTAAATTACTAACTATTTTATATTGATTGCTCATGGTTAAACGTTAATCACTAATCACTCACTGTTAACCACTGTTGCTAAAACAAACAATTCTTTTGTCACACTGAATCTACTCTATATAGCTTGGTAGAGACATAATCACTATTTTCAAAGTTGAATCACTAAATGAATTGATGAGTTGATCAACTTTTAAATTATTTAGTTTAATTGATTTTGTAATAAATAAAATTTAAAATATTTTTAAAAATAACTCAAAAATTAAAAAACTACTTAAAACAAAAATATATTTATAATAACTAAATTGATCTAAAACTAATTGAATTATTTAGTGATCTCATTCTCAATTTAATAGTTTTGAATTTTAAAATACTAAAAATAATACTTGATAAGTTGATGCAAAAATTATCTTTATTTTTTACTCTAATGCTTAAATCAGACAAAATTTTAAAATATATAAAAAAAATAATAAAGAGCTACTAAATTTAGAATATACCTGTAAAGCTCTGTTCATAGAAGTGTAGAATTTCTTGGTATATAATACTATAAACTGCTAATTGAATGTGAAATATATGAGATTTTTTTTAAAAAAAAAAAAGGCAATGCTTGTGGACTTGTATTATTCAGTTGTGTGGTGTAGGCTACTCTTATTCTTATCCAATGGATTGTGAATAGATAGGGAATGTGCAATGAATATGCTAACATGCCAAATAGAAATTGTCACAATATAAGCCTATTTTTGTTTTCTTTTAGAGAAATAAGAACAAAAGCACATCACTATAGTTTATTGCAAAGAAAATTAAGCCCATCTAATTCTAGCTTACCTATAAAAGCAAGAAATTACCCTTTTTTTCTTTTCTTTTCTTTTTTTTTTTTTTTGGAATGATTGCAAGTATGCATGTATTAATGAACCATTGATTAACAAGGCCATACCTAAGGCAACTTTTAGTCCCCATGTGGAAATTGATTAAACAGGGGAAAGAATAAAACAATCCAGCAAACGTCACTAGATTAGCAATGTTGCTATTGTTTTTGGGCAGTTACCCATATAGCAAAGACATCGAAAAATCCAAAAAAAAAAATATTTTATATTCATATCCAGTTAGACATATGAAAAACCAACTGAACTCATATTATAATTTTTATTAAAAAATTGAAATCGTTTCTTTGTTTTTCTTCAAAAAATTTTTTAAAATTTTTTGAAGCTATTACTAACATATTTTATTAGAAGTAAACCCTTTTTCTATTCATTTTTTAGTTTTATTTAGGTTCATAGTTTTGTCTTTTTTTATAAGAGTTTTTATCTTATTTGTTTTAATTTGGATGATTTGAAATTAATTATTTAATAATATTGATGATATATTATTGTGTATCGTCTTTCTAATATATTATGAGATATTATATAAAATTTACATTATGCTATAGTACTAAATTTAATAAGATCTATATCATTGATAAAAATGTAAAATTATTATTAATATGAAAATAAAATATTTCTAATTAGTTAAGAGTTTTAATACTATAAGCTACAAAGATAGTTCTTTTTAAATAAGATTCACGCTTGAAAATTGGTATTGGTCCCCCAAAACCAAAGGCGTGGGAGTTAGTGACAAATTGGATAATCGTGAAGCAGGCTTCTACTTCTACTTGTATTCGTGCGTGTTTGTTGTGGCCCCACTAGCGCCTACTACCACCGCCTCACGGCCCAAAGCAACGGTGGTTGAGGCGGTGGTGTGGGCCGGAGAGGAAGAGCAGTTAGAGTTATTTATTCCATAACTCAAAAGAGGCCCCAACAATACGTAATGAGTGCGTGTCGCGTGTGGGGAACTTCCTATCTTTTTGCCAAATGCTCAAAGCTTTTTAAGAACTCTTCTAGAGGGACAAAAAAGAGTAGTTTCCATTCTCTTATTATTATTATTGTTATTATTATAATTATTATTATGATTTTTGCTTTTAGTATCCTATGAGAAAGCAACAAACAGAAATAAAGCAATATGGAAAAATGGTTAATTTAAAATGGAAAAAATCAGTGTTTTTATAATTAGATTCATTAGTGTTTTAGATTAAATTGATTTGATTCGATTTTGATCAATTTTTTTTTATTTTAATTATTTTTTTATTGATTAATTTTAAATATTTAATTAAACCAACCTACTGATTCTCAATTTTATATATATAATTCGATTCCATTTAGAAAAACATTGGTTGCTCCATGTTATATCTTCAATGTCTCAAAGGATCTGATACAGTAAGTATTGTGTAAGGCCATGAGCGAAGTCCAAAAGTCTCCCCCACCCTAAGTTTTTTTTACTAACCATCAGAAAAACAAAAAAGAGAAGTCCGGTGGGATACGTTGCTCTAGCAGTTATCTCCATTTGCAACAGAATCTTGTCCTTCTATTCCATTTTACAAGTTAATTAGTTCTCTTATATAGCCCATTTATTTAATAAAAAATAAAAATACAACTTGTTATTTAATAAATCAATTTGAAGATTTGGAGGTAATTAGTAATGTAATTTGATTTGACCCAAACATGCAAGCTGCAGAGGCATTGTTAACTTTTTATCCACACAATCATATCCAATTTGCCATTATTGCTTGAACATCATGATTATAAATATTGGGTGGGCATGATATGGTTCCATGCCTGGTTGCAGAAAATGGTAACAAAAAATTAGATCAAGTGGTGGACACACAAGTCAGTGAGATTTTGTCCTCAAATCACAAGTCATTTTGATTTTGTCACTCTATTATTATTATTATTTTCTCTAATTGCATCAAGATCTCACTTAATTATGTTAACCAAATCTCCAAATCTTGTTTAGCTTACCACTTTTCACTCTTTCATAATTCTCATCTTCGGTTATTAGTTTAGATTTTCTTTTATCTTTTCTCTAATTAATAATTATTGGAGTTACTAAGTTACACACTTCAACCTAAACCAATGTAAGTACTTCTCAAATAAATAAATAGTTCTTAGTTGGACAAATTCCGATCACATGTTTTAACTTTTGACTAGTCACTAACTCTGTGTAAAATTTTTTTATAAAATAATTAAGAAAATTATTATCTTATTTTTATTTTAAATAAAAATATCAAAATAAATAATTTTTGAATTAATATTATTTAAATTATTTTTTATTTTATTTAGATAAATAATTAATTTTTTATTTTTTCAAAATACATTTCTTTCATTGTATATATTTTATTTTTTATATATTTTCTTTTAATTAGTTGTTTTATAGTTTTTTAATTAATTAATTAATATAGTACAATAATAATAGTGTAGAGTTGTTAGTCACTTATTTATTAAAATATTAACTTAACAAATAATAATCGTTCATCATAAATAGTTTTTATGATGAACTTGATAAATAATAAACATTCATCATATCAATCAATGAAAATATTTAGTTCAATTGATACGTATTCATATTTTTCTCAATCAATGAAATTGATCTTATTATTTTTAATCAATTCTATTAAAATCTTTCACATCAATATATATCTTATATATTTTTTAATTGATTTAAAAATTCACTTTCTATATATATATATATATATAATTTTATTTTAATATATATACAAACCAACTATCCTCATTTCATCTAATTATTTCATGTGGCCTCTTTCATTAGAGTGAATTGTTAAACTTTTTTACGATCATAAAATGCATCTTTCAAGATAAACAAAGAATGTTAAAAAAGGAAGAAACAATTGATGATTATATGTGAAAGTTCACGAATAATTTGTAAAATCCATAAATTTTTATCTAATTTTTATTAGGTTGTTGAGTTTCTTATCTTTTTTTGTAAAGTTAAACTTAAATTTGCAAATTTAACAATAACTTGACACATTAGTATCAACACAACTAAATTCAAAAAACTCTCATCACATTAACATATTGCTTTGGCTTTATATATATTAGATGTGTTGCTCACAAGCCAAATTAGTATTTTTAGAGTTATTATTATATGTACTCGATAATAAATTTACAAATACATTAATGAAGAGTGAATTTCATATTTATAATAGCGAGTATAATTTTTCTTTTTTGGTCTATCAAAATCATGTAATAATCTCTAATACCTTATCATATATATATATATATATATATATATATATATATATATATA